>BEXV01000298.1:402845-432986 GCA_003118195.1 Hemicentrotus pulcherrimus | reverse complement strand
AGAGTCGAGAACGGTACAACGGATCGTCTTCTTTCTCTTATAATTTAAGGAAGTGTCAAAGCTTCCGCGCTTCGCGCGGGAGGGGGCGGGGGAAACTGAATTCAGACAAGAACACGATACAACGAATCGTCTTCTTTCTCTTATAATTTAATAAAACGTGAAAGCTTCTACGCTTCGCGCGAGTTGGGCGAAAATGAATTTGGACAAGGATTAAGAGTAATAACATGAATCGTCAAAGCTTCCGCGCTTCGCTCGGAATGGGCGAAAATGAATTCAGACAAGGATTAAGAGTAATAATTTATTAAAACGTCAAATCTCCCGCGCTTTGCGCGGATCGAGGGAGGGGGAAGGGGGGGGGAAACTGGATCCAGAAGAGGATTAAGACTCGGGAGCGGTACAATGAATCGTCTTCTTTCTCTAATAATTAAATGAAACGTTAATAATTAAATGAAACATCATAGCTTCCGAAGTTAAAACGTCGTTATCAGGGGCGTCGGTAGGAGAAAGCAAGAGTACGTCATATTACTCCAGGACGTACCTGAAAATGCGTCTCCCTCGCCGCTAAAGCCTCGTTCTGTCACTTAATTGTTTTACATATATTTAACCCCATGTCATTTTGTGCCCCCCTCCCGTCCCGGTAATAAATTCCTGGATCCGACACTGATGCCCATACCCCTTCAGCTTCGGGGGCTCCGCCCCTAGACCCTACTTTGCGAAACGTTCAGTGGGGCCTGCATGTTAGAGTGGGGTGATGCAGATTTTTTTTTGTCAGCCCCCCCAAACGTTTTTGCTCATTACGCCACTGCTCGGCAGTGGGGGGAAATGAGAAAAGTACATGTATCGTATTCATATAAACGTAAAACCTTTACGTGCCCCTTACAGCAACGTTCCTAAAATTGGTGGTATGGTAAAATGATTTCTTTTTGGGCAGTAGTCGGAAAGTTGATATTGTTTTTGATGTGCTAATTGTATATGCCTCCAAACTAAAATACCATTACTCTAAAGGAAATACAGCATTAAATGTGTTTTACAAAATCTTCTCAATTTATCAGTTTTATTTTGCACTGCTAATATCAAATTTGTCTGATTTCACATTTACGTGGGAAATGTATTTCCAAAATTAAGAATATATATAGGTATGTAATAATTATATTAAATGTGCGCACATCACTTTCATGGATTACTTACGTAATGAGAGTACTGGCTTGGTCCCTTTGATTGCTGAGATTGTTGTGGCTGGAAGGCAAATCCCTGTTGTATAACAAACAAAGCGAAAATCAGTCTTCTCATATCTGTCGGTTTTGTTGTTGTTTTTTGTGTTTTTATTTTCTTTATATGCATTCTTTCTGGACCATGGTTACCCTTGTCCTATTCTTGCTTTAAAACCTTTACAATTCCACATTTGTTGCTTTGCATTAATGATCCCTCTATTGTCTTCTGTTTTAGCATAATAATAATGGATATAATTATTTAGAATCTCAAGTAAAATGATCCCTTATGATATTTAAAAGAAACACATGTTTGTATTGTTTGTCTGTAGTCTTTGTTTCATGGTTTATTCGAATTCATAAATATAATTTGAAATTAATAAACAATTTCTAAGTCAACTTGCTGAACAACGGATTGAAAAAAGACTATAAAGGTCCTACTTTTTTGTATGAATTCTTTCTCACAATGGTGGTTTTAATAGAGATATTTGAGAGTTTGATTTGGTTGACGAACTTGAATCATTCTTGAAGTACATCTGACATTTGCCGTAAAATAAAAATCTAGACTATCTGCTTAAATGTCTATTAAAGGTCCGAGGCTTTGTAAAATCAAAGTTTAGGAGGAAACTAAATTTTAAACAAATTAAATAACTCACGCTCATTTGAACTTCACCCTGTACCAGAAGAAAAAGAAAAATGAAATGATATTCATTAGGAGAAAAAATGCTTGAAACAAGAACTATAAACAGGAAAGTCTTCAAACATAATTACCAAGGGTTATGAATCGCAAACTTTTCTAAAGGAAATAGGATAAAATATATTCATAAAATTGACTCATGTATCTCTCTATAGTCAAACACCAAATTTGGTTTCAATAAACATGAAACTTACACTTTGAATACAATGGTCTCAAATTGATATTCGACCTATAGGACTGATGGGTGTCGGCCAGAAACTGCAGTCATAATTATAGTAGATCCTCAATAAATGCAAAACGTAAAAACAAATTCTTTAAATTTGATCACTGTTTTAGGATTGCGTCAATGTGCAGTTTATGGGGTGCAAATATGAACCTCTATTTCATAATCTGACTAAGTGTAAACGATTATACACAAAGATCATTGAGACTTCACACTTATAAATTTTCCGCAACTCTTTACTTTAAAGATATGAGTTCATACGTTTGCGATTGATTGGAGGACTCTGTATAATACGGGGCCCAGGACAATGCGAAGAAGATCTTGGTCTACTTACAGGAGGTCCAGGAGGTCCAGGGGGTCCAGGTTGTCCTTCGGTTCCATAGATTCCACGCTCTCCACGTGTACCCTACCAATGGAAGAACAAACGATTGTAATTCAAGAATGGAATCTAGTGTGACGGGGCCAGGTGGGGGGAGGTAGGGCTGTTGTAACTTCATAATGACAAGGATAAACTATTTCTGCTTGTTGAAAACCTAAGCATACAAAAGCAACAAGTTTGGTTATGGTTGTGCATATGCATTAGTTGAACAAGTTTTTTTGTAATTGTTTCATATTCATAGCTGCCATTTATTTATTTTTGGTCTATCAATTTATGTTCAGTTTTATTAATTTAAAGATTGCCACAGAAGTCCCTGGAGACTATTATTACGTTAAGGAACAAAAATTATATGCAGAATAACGGGGTGGCGTTAAAATGCCCCCCTCACCTCGTTTCCTTAATTCATTTAAAGATATCTGTAAAAGGGATACAAATAATTCAGTAAAATAATTGTAACCGTTACAGGACTGTAATTCAAGATTTATGGAAAGAGTTTGTAGGCACGTGAAGAGAAATGGGGATCACACGATTTATTAAATAAAATCCTCACGACAAAACAGTTTCTCCTCCCCGATAACTTACATATGATCCACGGAGTCCTGGGGGTCCACGGGGTCCTTCCTTTCCGTTCTTTCCGTTGGCTCCATTGTTTCCCTGAATGAGATCAAAATCTTTCGTTAATTAATCATGCACTGAAAATCAAATTTATCTATCTTCTCATTTTGCCCCGAAAAGAGCAAGCTGAAAGAAGAAGACAAAAATAATGCTGGGTTTTTTTTTAATTTGGATATCTCTTTACAATATTTCCGGGACGATATGCCTTGATTTTTTTAATTTTTTTTTTTTTTTTTGCAGTTTGTAGTTGTAAGATCGTTTTTCTTATTGCATGTGTTCATGTAATTGTCATTTACTGTCCATGCTTTTGGAAAAGCGTGATATAAGTAATACAAATAATGATGTCAACAAGATAAATAGATAATGAAAAATCATGGTACTAGTAATGGTGCATTTGGCGTGGTAGTGTAATGAAGAATGCCATACATTTACCTCACTGTATCCATATGACACTTTGTGAAATTAAGACTCAAATAAATTTGAATACGACCAGCAGTTATTCCAATCTTTTGACCAACGACATCATCAAGATATTCAAATTCATGAACCTCATTTTATCCAAAAATTGTTCATGAAGCTGAGCGGGTCTTTGTGTTAAACACAAGTTGTGTTTATTTAGCCTGATATGAATTGACACATACCTGCTGTAACCATGTGTACTATTGCCGTTATGTCACGAGATCAGATGTATTTCTTCGAACCCATTGAATTTTGTTTGTTCGTTAACAATTCAATAAAACTTTGCACAGAGAGTTTTTTTAAAAAAACTGAGGATGGTTAACTTACTGGAAGACCACGAACTCCATCAGATCCTTGCTCTCCACGGGATCCTGTTTCTCCCTGGATGAGAGAGAAACAACATCAACTTGATCGATTATTGGTTCTTCAACAATGAAAGAACAGACATGATTATTATAATGTTGCCAGCAGACAACTACACAAAAAAGGAAAAGGAAATGCATTTTAATTCAAAAAAGCCTGGACTAGACTACCCTTCCGTGCATGCGTGGCAGTGAAAGTTTGCAAGTCCTTCGAGATTACTTATTCTTGAATTTAGAAATTAGATAAAGTAATCGAGAATTCCATTGTGTTTATACTATAGTGCTGAGCTATGGCTATGTTATGGATATCTCAGTCTGAGGTTGTTTTTTTTGTTGTTGTTGTAAACACGACAAGATAACTGGTTACATATTAAATGTACTTACAGCTTTTCCACCAGCGCCGGGTGGTCCTGGCATACCAGTTTGTCCTTTGTGTCCCTGTTAAAAGAAAGACAAAACTTGCAATAAAACACTCATACTTCATCTGTTGGTACCTGAACCCGTCAACTGTCAGAAACTATAGTAAAATGTGGCGACTAAATAACTTTTTTAATTTGCGTATCCTAGCCTTCACGCGGATACCGATCTTACTTGTAATCTAACATTTCAAACTTCGTGTGACTTTACATCATTCTATCATCATCCCACTGCATTATTATCTGGTTTCAGTGTTATAAGTATCATTGGGAAGTAAAGAGTTAAGTTTAAAAACATTGAGCAATAAATTATAATAGTTCATGCAGACATGACGCGGTTAACCGCAGAAAAAAAAAACAGCCGCGGCTTTTTAACCAGTAAATGAATGGCAACTTCATTGTAGATAAGCGCAACAAATGCCCTACGAATATTTACTTATAGCTCTGTGTTTTTACAATCCGTGGAGCGTATTACATTTCAGTGTAAGCTATCTATTTGCATCTATCTAATAAAATAACTTTCTTTACAATTGTTGTATATGTCATCATGAAGAAAAAAAACCGCGGTTTACCACTGCATCTCTAAAACAACGCCAAACACTACTGAATATTCAATTCTCGATGGAGAATGATTCGGTACATAACGTTCTATGATACGTATGAATACTGTCCTTCGAAGATGATGATATCCTTACCGAAGGTCCAGCTGAACCGGTCTCTCCACGAGGACCAGCAGGTCCGACTGAACCCTGTTACAAAACAAACAAACAAACATACACAAATTAGTTATTCATGATTATCATTTCAACAACAAAATGATACCTTTTTACCTCTACACTTCCTCGGGATCGCTGTTTCTATTTTATGTTATTATCATTCCTCATCTAGAGGAGTATGTGATGCAAATAAATCCTCTTGTAAGAAGTTGATGGCCAATTTATGCTCCAAATATTACTGTATAACTTGAAATTTGAGTACGTGAGTATGGGAGTACGTTTTGTATCTCCGAAGTAAAAATGCACAAGATGTAGTATATATCAACGAAAAGCTTATGAGCCACTGATTACAATGGTATGAATTATGTCTGTCAGAGGAATAACAAGTCTCTGAAAACTCAAAATCTATAACTTTGAAAATCGGAATTTGTTGACCTAAATCTAGCTATTGACTTGATGACACCGCCTTTTGCGGAATACGCATATTCACAATGATTTCGCATTAATTTAGCACGGCTCATCTCCTCAGTTTTATAGGCGAGCCGATCTGGTCCACATGTTATGTTGGAGAGGTGCCGGAAATAAGGTTTTGATTTGCTTTTGTGCAATATTAAAAGGGAAAAAAGATGTTATCATTCACATTTGTATTCTACGTTCATTCAGCTTTCCATTGATACAGTGTTGTATTTTCATTGGATAGACCTGGTCTTTAAGTAGAGAGGAGGTAGTCTACTTTACCATTGGACCAGGTGATCCATCTTCTCCTTGGTTTCCAACGGATCCTTGGGAGCCAACCTTGCCACGGTGTCCGCGTTCTCCCTGGGCTCCAAGAGCACCAAGTACGCCCTGGGGACAAGATATATATTAAAGGTCAGTTATTAATATTTCCATATGAAATAATCTATTCTGTGTATTTGTGAAACACGGAGAGCTTAAATGAAAAACATGTAGTCAATATCTATAAGTACATAAATGAGGATTGTTATCATCTGGATATGGAGCCTCCTTGTTGCTGCGTCTCCGTGTGAGGCTCTTTCACACGCAAACTCTGACACAAGCGGTCGCGTATAACACATAACCCTATGAAGAAAGAGCGAAAGAGGCTCACAGAGATGGGGAAGCGTTTTCACTCAATACTGAGCTTTTCTATTTAACAATTTAACAAAATGAGCATTTAATGATGTATTTCCGCATAGACATGGTAAATGGGTTGATGTGTTTTAATTTTCGAACATTTTACCCCCATTTTTAAAAAGAACGATATCTCATTGAAAAAAATCAATATAAACATGGTTTTCATTTGAACTAATTAGAGATGTAGAGATACGCTACGCTTTCATACTAAAGGTAAGGCTCTTGAATATATATATATATTTTTTTTTAAGTAACCCTTAAATAAACGATACATGTTTCTAAGTTAACATCATTACAACAAAACCCTGTGGTGATTTTGGCTCAACACCGTAACGCTCTAAGAAGACGCTAGGACGACTACTAGAAATGATACCAACAGAGAAGAGTCTAACTCGATTTTTTTTTTTGATCGAAAAACTACATACCCTAGGTCCAGTGATGCCGGCGATACCTTCCGATCCTCTTGCTCCTGTATCTCCCCTAGATCCCTTCATTCCAGTAGGTCCAGGTTGGCCATCCTTTCCATCACGGCCCTGTTGAAAGACAAAACCAAAAGTTGTCATAGGAGTGTCTAAGCCTCGGATTCCTTTTTTTCAGATATACTGTACATTGTACGCCATGTTGAGGATTCTTTGCATATTTAGATGATCTTCCTTAATAAATAGATGTCCTAATTTGGTTAACATTTCGATTTTGTTTTTTCTTCTCATGTCTATTCTTTCAGATGCATGTCTTTTTATTTCATGATCGTAGCAGTGCACACTAAGAAAAAAAGGTACAGTTCTTCTACATTAGCAGCACCCTTTGCCAAATACGCGTAAGTGGATGGAAACTTGCACTCCAATCGCACATCTATTTCTTAGTGTGTAATATAAAGACCAGTTAGGCCATGTTTTAAGGGAAAAACTTTGATCAATAGAACAATCTAAAATGATATCACGAAAAAAAGATAAACAGGGTACAATGACAATCTTCGAACAGGTGTACAAACGACAGACACCTACGACACTAAAAGTGCCTTGGATTACTTACGTTGCTTCCAGGAATTCCACGAGCTCCCTGGGCGCCATTTGGTCCCTTGCCTCCATCATCTCCACGAAGTCCGTCTTGTCCATCGTTTCCAGGGGCTCCCTCGGATCCCTGAAGATAAAATCAAAGTTTTCGAAGAGAACGGTGAGCAATGGTTGGTAAAGATCAGGCATACTTCGCTAGCTCTCTCGTTTTGTTGATGGCAGTTTGGACGATTATCATAGTGGAAATGATCCATGATAAAGGATTGCTCTCCAAATGCCCTCATGGTCGAAATATGGCGAGGAAGGACGAAAAGCTTGGACCCAACATGCATGGCATATTCTTGTTTACTCCCATATATTGCATTCTGTGTGCGGTGCACGTGATATTAATCCTGATTTAGTCGATTATTTCATTTCGGTTATCCCAAAGCTTCACAGCTTTCATCAACTCCTGTTGATCATTATAATCATCCTTTCCCAATCTCTTCTAGACTGTCTTAATGTGTTCACATGACCAGCTGGAAGGCAATCTTATCTTTAACTTGTATCCCGTTTGGCAGCAATGAGAGTGGAATCAACTAAAAACTAGATATCCACTCCGAAAAAAAGTGTTTCCTATTAACTTATGACTCCCCCGAAATGGATTACATCTCCTGTACATTAAGAAAGTACAGTGTCCCCCATAAAGTTGGAATGATTCTTTATTACCTTTTTTCATGATATTTATGATTGCCAAAATATGATTTATTCTTTACAGATAAGATCTACGTCTTCTTAGAACTTTACAGATCAATGCAGATGTATCGATAACGTTTGAGCAGTGGAGTTATTGAGAAGATTCTATTTTTATATAAAGAATAAATCATATCGTAAAATCATTTCATGGAAAGAGGGGAGACAAAATGTATGCAGTTTATTTCTAAGGTAGTCCTAGTGCATAGGATCGAATTCCAAGACTAAGACTTACGGGTCGTCCAGCGGGTCCAGCAGGTCCGGGGGGTCCAGTCAAACCGGCAATACCCTAGAAAAGAAGAAGATCAAGAACTTATAGCCACTGCTTGGATATGACGAGCTCACTGAGCGAACATGTCAGGGTTTCACAAAACTGTCATTAGTACAAGTTTTGCGACAATAAACTTGTACTTATGACGGTTTCGAGAAATGATACATTGCATGTCTCCAATAGGTTACCATTTACCATTGTTATAGCTATAAAATGTTCGGTGTTTCATACGGGTATTCTAACATAAGCTCGAAATATTACTTCTATAATTCTGTACTTCTGTGATAGTAGTATAAAAAGCGAAACTGCACTCGAAGTGAATGTATTGTAGTATTTTGAGAAGAGCAGTAAATTATGTACAAGCCAAACAATGTAACAATTGTTGAAGACAAAACTTATAATCGGTGCGCGCGGAAGCTACTTTAACTTTAAATCAACTTCCCTGGGAGCCTTAATACACAATCATTATATGATTACTTATACATGTATTTGGTCGCTAACCGTTTAAATGTTCGAAAAATGTGTTGGTGGTGATTTCATGACTTCTCACAATATATGAATGATCGTTTGTGATTAATGCTCCTCTTTAAATCCGGCCATTTTATCCGGGGCTGAGCCGAGATTTTTATAACACATTGTTGGAAAAGAATGGAACTTGTCTCGAAAATTACTAAAGCAGGAGGCTTTCGGCGATTTTCTGTCCGTATAAGGGCAATCAAGCTTTAAAAATACTTATTTCGCGAATGTGAATTTCTTTGGCTAAAAGTGATAGGTTGGTATACTCACGCCTGCTCCGAGAACTCCAGCGGCTCCTCTGCTTCCAACGGGTCCACGAGGTCCCTAAGGTAAACAAATATTAAAGGCAATGTTAAAAACAATGTTAAATCTGAGATATTATCAGTGTCTGCGATATGGTGTAATATTGAAGCCCTTTAAAAAAATGCGCTTCAAAAGGATCATGAAGTGCCTCAAAAAAGTTTTTAAAAATTGAATGACCGGTTTTACCATAGTCATTTTCCCAATCAACTGTAGTGTTATGAAAACCGTTAAGAAAACGCAAAATGAAATTTCGATTTTCAATCATAAATATCTTGATAATCAGACAGGCGATCGGCTTAAAGGTTTACAATCATTATTGTAGCATGTGCTAAATTAAGGATTTTGTTAAAGGATCTGAGACAAAGTTACCGGATCCCTTTATTATGATTGTCATTTTATTCAGATTTTAAATTCACGAAAGAAAGTTCGAAATGTTTCTTGGCTACTTAATTTCACTTACACATCCAAGCTTACCCAATATTTCTAGCAGTGTACATTCGTTCATTTATCTACATGAATACATGTTTATTGCTCGAATGAGGCCATTGATATACTGTATGACAGTCAAAGTTCAAAATGCCCATTCTTTTCATCTACCTGAGCATATTGATTATTCGTTCAGCCTTACTTAAATATATACTACACGTGTCGATGAATAGAGTAAATAGTATAAAAGATGAAGAATAATAATGCACCTATTCAAGCACCCTCACCCACACCAACCCCCCCACCCAAGTGAGAATGTCGCATTTTAGTTCGACCTTGTACACGTCACCCCTACCGGTCCCCCAGATATTCGAACAAAATGAAACGGAAAATGAAATAGCCGACCACGCACCATGTTGCCAGGACGGCCAGATTCTCCTGAAGCTCCTGTTGGTCCCTGGAGTCCTTCGACACCACGCTCTCCCATTAATCCTGGGTTACCCTGAGGTCCGCGAGCTCCCTTTACAGAATAAGATTTAGAAGAAGGAGAAGGAGAAAGATGGCGATGACGATGATGAAGATGATCATTATCAAGATATTGATGGACAAATTTGGTCATTAATGATATAAGAAGGAGAAGTAAGAAGAAGAGAAGGAAGCAGGAGAAGTAGAAGAAAAATAAAAAGATAGAGGAAGAGGAGAGGGAGGAGAAGTAAAAGAGGAAGAAATAGAAAGAAGGAGGAGGTGAAGAAGGAGAAGAAGAAGGATATTGATAACAAGGCGTATGATAAATCAAATAAACAGTGATGAAGGTTATTATCTCGAATATACAATACATGTTGGTCCAGGATGCGATCGTTGCTCCGTGCCTTCTTCATAGCATAATGGAGCTTAATTTGGTGCCTAGCAAATGTTTGAATGTCAATGTATAATTGCAGGACCCTAGCTCAGTAAGACATTTATAGGCCTACTGATCATGCAACCCTGCACTGTAAAAAAATAACTGTCGAAATAACTCAATAAAATTGAGGAAAAGAATTGCCTTATTTTTATTAAGTAAATATTACCTACGGCATCTTAAGTAGAATTATTATTTTGCTGAAAATTTTTTTACTTAGTTAAATCGAGTTACATTAACGTAAATGAGATAAGTATTGTAATCATTTTAGATAACTAAAAAAAAGCCATGATAGGATTACATATTGCACGATTTGGTACCCATCTAATCTAACAAGTAACATCCACTGATCATTCACCACTTCTATTTAAGATTAATTACAAACACTACTTCTATTTAAGATTTAACCGTACATATATATCTACCACCATCACAAACTATTACATACGCTTCAATTCGACATATATTGAAAGGCTCCAAATTTCATATATACTTGATCGTAGCATCTTAAAAGGAAAATTGGTTGACAATTTCGTGAAATATCAAGTTTTGATTTGTTTTGAACTGGGTAACAATTAAAAATTGTCTTGTCTTTGCTTAGCCATGTTAAATGAATTAGTAAATGTTTTAAATTCCTTAAATTTTCATTCAGCCACAAAAAATTGTTTTATTTAAAAAAGAGTTTAATTTGGTCTTAATGAATATTTATGAATTATGTAAATATTTCTATTACGCACTGCATCGGTCCTTACTTTAAAAAGATAAGAATAATCAACATAAATTGTTTGAGTAATACGTATAATTTCTGATTTTGAGTTAAAATAACTAAATTGATACAAGCTGAATTACTTAAAGTTCTTATGTATTTGATTTTACTTAAATATTCCACTTATGTTCTACTAAATTGAAAGTTTGAATTAGCAAGACTTAAATTTAGCGCGTAGGTGGCAAAACTAATGTTTCCATGTAAATTCTACATGGAAAAAAATACGTAAACATTACCAATGAACAAATTCTATAATAACTATCAATGAAAGAATGATTATTTTTACCTGTTGTCCAACATCTCCAGTCTTTCCATTACTTCCAGAGTTTCCAGGTGGGCCCTAGATAACAAGGAAGTCAAAATGGTGCACTTTACGAAATATATTGTAATGGTGATGCGGTCCATCAAATTTGTCTGAATTTATTGACATCACTTATATTACACGTGATACAAATCGGCTATCATATGGAAGAAACATAAGAACTATAGAACTTAAACTATAAAGAATATATATTGGGTGATTATCGCTGTACATTTTCAAATTGAATTTGTACGATTAATGGGCATGGCACATATCTAAATGTCGATTATTTGTTCGTCAAATCGTCTATTTAAAACATCACATCAAAACCGTCACCCCATTATTCTTAAACTGTTCTTGTTGTCAAACTGGCAACTCCATTATTGTTATGATAAAGTGATGGCAACGGGAAAAGCATTGCAACTTACCTGTTCGCCACGCGCTCCTGTAGGTCCGTTCATACCGGGGCTTCCGAGAGGTCCCTATAGAAGGGAATCGTGGATTAAAAACATGTTTTAGCAAACCAAACGGAACACATGAAACAAAACTTCTTAAAGTTGGAGATCGGTTATGAACAAATTAAGCTAACAAATCAGACAACATATATAGACAGGTGATGTTCTTCTATGATCAATAAAAATATGATAAATAAAAAATAAATATATCCAAACCGAAAAAATTAAATCCAATCACATCATAAGATGTTGTAGTTAATTACGATAAAAAAAAATGACTTATCAACATTTAATTGGTCGGTTTCACTTCATACATGTATATAATTAAAGGTAAAGACCAGTTATGGTCATGCGATTGTATTGTGACAGAAACGTTGTGGAATCGATCATAAAAGGTTGATCATCTAGCATCTGCAAGGTTCTGGAATCATCAAAATGATAAGAAATTTGGCCCATTCTTCGTAAAGTTACAAGCACTATACACAGAAAGATGTATATGGGACTACCCTATATCTCTCACAGACCATGAGAGAAACTAATTTACCAAATATATGAATTAGTAGGCGGTTTCCTGGCAAATTTTTTATTATCATGTATTAATCAAAACATATTCTTTCACATGATTGGTAATATGAGCTTCCATTTCATTTTTTGAAATTGGGGCGTTTCCAATACTGATCTTTTCCTTTAAATGACGTACACAATCTTCTTGTTTGGTGTATAATTAAAGATGATTTCAGATGAATTATGAAATTATATGTATTTTGCAGTGTCTTTGTTTTCCTTCTTTGTTTGGTGTCGTGTTTATGACGATACTTACGACTGGTCCTTCAAGACCGGTCTCTCCACGAGATCCACGAGCTCCGGGCTGACCCTAGAAATAAAAGAAAAGAGGGAGTTTGGGAGTTTTTTAAGAACGTACTAATTCAGTGATAAATCTGAGTAGACTAAAGAATGTGATAAACACTAATTTCAACACACTATTTTGGTGTAAATATTGTATACCCGATGCAAACTTTGTTGCATTTATTAATTCTATTATAGGGATGGTCTAGATGAGCGTTTGTGATATGCTGTACTTTCAATATTAAAAGATAATGGTAAGCTCATCTACAGATAATGCTTCTAATCATATTCTGTGTATTTTGCAAAAACATGAGAATAATGCAACTCAAATATAAAGCTTCCAAAAAGAAAACATGTCCTTCACATCAGATTAGCTATGAATTTGTTACAGATGTTGAAATCAAATCTAATCAAATCAAATCAAATCTAATCATATTACATCTAAAATAACAATAGTTCCAGTACGTCCTACACATCAACTTGGGAATGATGATCAAATCAAGGTAATCGTATCAAATCAAAGCAAATCAAATCAAACTTACAGCTTGTCCAACACGTCCTGAACGTCCTTGGACACCTGAAGGTCCTACCTCTCCCTTCTCTCCTTGGTTGCCTGCTGATCCACGTTCACCGGGAGCTCCTCCTGGACCCTACATTAAACAGAAATGGACTTGGTAATACGAAAAAGCACTCACAAACCTTCCCAATTTGTTGTATTTGTTATGTTGTTTTTTGTAGAAGTCAGAATTTTTTGTTTTTTAAGTATTCCATCAAAGAACTAGGAACGTAGTTATAACAACAACAAAAAGAGTGCTATACCCTTCCATCTTTTGAGAGAATTTGAAAAAAGTAAGAAAATAGGAAGAAAATTAATAATTCCCTAACAAAATCTTTACCTAAACAGTCCTCACCATCCTACATTCAAACCTAAGCTGGCAAATAGTATACTTAATCATCATACTCTACATCAATCTTAAAGCTTTGTACTATTTGATTATTTTATTAGTATTTTTTACTGAAAATTTTATTTTGTGTTTGTCTTCTCGGTCCCTTCTTAAACTAGCCCAGTTGCATGTGGTTTTTCTGTATTTAAATAAATGAAAGATTCAATCATATCAGGTAAAACATAATATATATGTAGGATATTAGAACAAAAAACCAGTGGTTCATACAATAAGCCCATTAAATGGAGCCACTTTGTAAAAAAAAATTTAAAAAAAAAAAAAATAATAACACAGTACTGCATAATCATTGCAGGATTGCTGTGAAGTTCCGTATGTTATTGCCTAGTTCTATTTATAAATGAGATTAATAAAAACCGAATTACTTACGGGATTTCCAGGGATTCCGCGAGGTCCTCCTGATCCCTTCTCTCCGAGAATACCCTGGATGATAAATTGAAAACAAGGATGTTTGTTACTACTGGTGTACCCTTCATCCAGAGCTGAGGAGTTTCGATGGCTCAGAGGTAGTGCAGTGGTCTCATTACCGGGAGGTCCCACGTTCGAACCCAAAGTCGATGTACAATTATTGCCCTTTGTTCAGGCGTTAATCCTCACGAAAGTTCATTGGTATATATCCGCAAAGCTGCGTACTTACAAAGCATGTGCACATGCTATCTTAGCGCTCAGGTAAAGCTATTACCAACCAACCAACATAAACTCTGAATACTCAGTTTGAATTGTTACATTGGTAAATGGTAAGCAATTGGGCTCTCTAAATGGACATGAGTGTAAATCTACTCGTTTCTGGAGTTATAATTATTAGGGATCACTTCATTTTTTTTGAGTGGAAATAGAGAAATCTACTTCTACGAAATTAATCCAAAACATTTCTTTCGAGTTAAATCCTTTATAATTTGTGGTGGACTCAACTCCAGAATAAAATGAATAGGAATTTTTTTATCATGGATTAACCTCAAACTATTACTACTGTCGGTAGTAATATTTCCAGGATTGTACATATAGGGCCTGTGGATCTATTCATATAAAGAAGAAAAAACAAATTCTTTGCCTCGGGGAAGACTGTTTGAACTCACAATTTATGCCTAAGATATGAGGAGCGAATGGACAACTAATAACGTATAAAATACATTTATGTGTCAATGGAAATTGTTATGAGTAACTCTGAATAGAGAAGATCCAAGTCGTGTGCCAAGAATCCCGATAAACACAAGTCAAGGTTTCAAGACACTTACGCGTGCTCCCTGAGCTCCATCAGGTCCGTTGTCTCCTGGGCCTCCGCTCTCTCCCTACAATTTTGAGAGAAATAAAATCTGTCAGGACGGAACACATCTGAAGTTTACACTTATATTCGACTGTTTAAGCATGGCGAAAGCTATTTCGAATTCAGGAAGATCCTACTCCTAAAAGGAAAACAGTCATTACTATCGTTGATTTACAACAATAAATCAGGCCTACAAAGTGTATAATATTATTTTGGTAACTTTCTATAGTTTTCACTTTTCACTCCTGTAGGCTTTATTCAGATGTTAGCACGTAAGTACATAATTTGAATTACGTTCATTTGTGCATACTGTTATCACAGTAAAAACGTACACATCTCTCTTAAAGAGAAAGACCAGTTCTGGACATGCGATTGCATTGTAAAAGAAATGTTGTGGAAGCGATCAGAAAAGGTTGATCATCTATCATACAAATATGGGTGTGTACTGCTAGGTTCTGGAATCATCAAAATGATAAGAAATGTGGCCCAGTCTTGGTAAAGTTACAAGCACTGTACACAGAAAAGATGTATATGGGACTACGCGACACGTGCGCGACATGTGTGTTATATCTATCAGGTCCAAATAGATATGATAATGTACAAATTTATCAATTGGTAAGCGGTTTCTCAGCAAAGTTTGTAGGTTCACGTATTAGTCAAAACATATTCTTTCACATGATTGGTAATAAGAGCTTCTATTTCATTTTGTTTGTTTGTTTGTTTTGTTGTGGTTGTTTTTTTTTTGGGGGGGGGGCGTTTCCAAAACTGGTCTTTACCTTTAACAGACATGTCCAGAAAATAAATATTATTAAAGTGTGAAGCAGTTTGTAACTTACATTTTGTCCTCGCATTCCAGAAGGTCCGGTGGGTCCAGGTGGTCCTTGGCTTCCCTACAGACAAACACAGAAAAAGAATTGATGGAAATCACTTATCATTATATAATCTAATTACTGGAAACCATCCACGAAACATCAACCAAAATCCACATATTCCAAAGAACATGCATGTAAATTGTCTTCTTTTTTTTTCTTCCAATATTTCTCTATAATACTGTAAATTCAATGAACAGTTATCATCATAATAATCATTCAATTAGACAGTTATCATAATAAAAAATCTCACTTACTCGCTCGCCAGTTCTTCCAGATGATCCTTGCTGTCCAGAAACACCTGTATCACCCTAAATTGTAGTAAAGAAAACGTAAACATTCAATTTTACCAGTATCTTGTAGTGTGTAAGTAAATTACATGTCTTTAGATGTTTTTTAGATGTTGGTTCTAACAGAAATACTTTGGTACATCAATATAATTCAGGACTTATTACTAGTGGGAGGCACATAGTCATCTTTAATTAGTTTCAAGTGGTCAACTATCTAACCTATAAATCAGCAATGCAATTTGTATTGGTTCTAACAGACTGAAGTTCGTTGGTGAAGCAATAAACAAAAGTTATCAATACTACAAACGATAATGTAAATATAAAAATTATTAGGAAGTTTTGACTCACCAACCTGAATAGAATTTCGATTTTTGGTTCTCAAACACGTTTTTGTGTAAAGCAGTGGTCTTCAAAGTGTTATTACATGTGAAACGCCCAAAGCCAATTTCTATTTCGCTTTTTAAATTGGTTTGGTTCGTTTTGTTTGCTTTTTGTTTTTTCAAACTAGTTGTTTTGGAGAAGCAATTTTCTCCAGAAGTTATTACTATCTTAAGATAAAGAGCGATTAGCTTTTATTTTATACATTTCTTTATAATTTTGTTTCTTTCTGTCAAGTAATGCTACAGAACAATTTCTCTACTGATTAAACCGAGTAAGCCAAGGCGGAATCACGTACATCCTCTCCCATTGATCCAGTAGGTCCAACTCCTCCACGGAGTCCAGGAGGCCCCTGAAAAGATCAAAACAGAAAACAATCAAATCATGCCAAGACTTCTTCAATATACTATGAAATTACGATTTGTATAAATCATAATCGTATTATGTTCAGTACAAGTACTTCAACTTCAATAGAGAGAGAGTGGGGGGGAGAAAAATATTATTAGAAGAAAATCAATTATTTCTAAGTTGGGATGTCTTCAGTGTCCTTGTACCATCCGATTGAGCACAACAAAGAGTGTTACAGTAAATCAAATGATTTTATACATGTTGTAATTCCTTGAGTTCAATCCTTCCTTTGTACAATATGTGGGGCTTCCTTTTCCTTGCTAAATTGGGCAATATCAATATATTCCATATAGAAGAACAATTCACCATAACGGTACTTGTTTCTATTTCGGAAAGAAGATCGTAGTCATTCTTAGCTCCAATGAATCATTCACAGGCAGGATATCCACCCCATGGAAAGCCTATTTCACATATCTATTTCAACTAAACTGTATTCCTTGTAATATCATGTCAAATCCGATATTATCGTATCAATTATAATGCATACTAGACTATATTTTAATGCTTAAGCGTGTTTGGGATCTTACCTGTAGTCCACGGAGTCCTGGAGGTCCTCCGATACCAACTGAACCAGTCAGTCCCTGACAAGATGAGAAATAGCAATTGTGAAATAATTCGTTCCGTTATGTAACCATCACTATGAACTGCCTTTTGGGACAAAAACGGAATACTACATTTTCCCCAAAATTCATCACAGACTGTACAGTTGTACCTCCAGGGGTAGGAACATGTAATTGAATTAGCAGGTGACAGAGATTTCAAGTTCACTAACAATGCCTGAATTTGTTCTACTTTTGCATTAATTACATAAATACGAACAACGAACTTTCACAGCACATTACTGTTTCCCCGCCATGTATGGGCCATTTGCATGTCTTTGTATTTGAATGTCTTTGTATTTGAATGTAGCCCTCGATGTCATTTATGAAACATCTCGTGCTCTCCTGACAAATAAGAACTTCTCCTTAAACCTATCTGAACTAGTTCGGCCAGGAGGGATTAGACCTCTTTGCATGGCCACTGCCAGGTGGCTATCTCATCAAGTCAGCTCTCAATTAACATAAGGAAAAGGGGACCATGGGGGACTAATGGTCACCGCTTAGGCTTTGTTTGCTATATAGAGGGCGCAAGTACCTACAAGTTTTGTAATGGGACTTTAATACTCACAACTTCTCCTTGTCGCCCAGCACGTCCATCAACTCCACGCTCTCCTACAAGACCACCGGGACCCTGGAGTCCAGCAGCTCCACGAAGACCTTGCTCTCCCTGTAACAGGGAAAGATGATTGAAACGCAGGCAAATTGTCACTTACTGCCGAAAATTGACATCAAAGCAATGGTTTCAATCAGCATCATCATCATGCCTAATACTGATCTACATAATTTATGTCGTCGATTTAAAATAGTTTCGCGTTTTGTCCATATTTTTCTAGTGGAAGCCCTTTTCACCACTTAATAAATAATGTTTACAAATACATTTCCATTTCTTATTTGTAGATTAATTTTGCCCTTGTTCGAAGACCACACAATCTTATCACCTGTTAAGGCTGCCGAGGAAAAATATTAATTTGAAGAAGATCTGGCATAGCTACATTGCAGTTGGCTAATTTGTCAGTGCGAACAACATTTTAGCGAAGTGTTATCAGCATTCAATTTGTATAGAGAAAAGGGCTTCATTCAGATAAATATCCTTAGAAGAGATAAAAAGCTCCAGTGAATGAAATCAAGTCATACAATTTATTTTGTGTTGATACTTACAACTTCGCCAGTAGTTCCCATGGTTCCTACTGCTCCGGGGGGTCCGCGGTCTCCCCGGGATCCACGAGCTCCGGTGTTACCATCCATTCCTGTTTGTCCCTATCACATAAACAGAAAAATAATGAAAACATATTTTTAAAACAACCAAATGTATAATCATAACGTGAATAATGTTTACGATAGGCCTTTGTGTACAACAATATCATGTCAAATTAATTAATACTGAATTATCAATATTTCCTTCCCGGCTTAGTAATTCAAGACTTATTCTCGTGGGTTTTCTTGGACAACTTTTATGACCAACAGATAATACCTTCATTCTTTACCCTTTTCAGGAGAACGCTCCGTAAAAAGTCATCATCATGTGCAGTTATAGGTAGGACACGAGTTTTGCGCTTGTTTTGTACTGACGTTAATTTTGTCAGTCCAGTGTCAAGTTTATGACAAAATATGTCGTTTGATCACTTTTTTAGGGATTTTGTGAGATACAAGCTTGCCCGGCCCACCACCGAATATCTTGATAATTATATCCATTCAATAATTGCCATGATGGTAGCGATACAAAAAAGAAGCATCAATCGGTCAAGAAATATCAGCAATTTCACCCTAACAGTGTAAGTATGGACTAAAGTATACGTCCATGGTGAAAGTAAGAGGACGGCATGTGTCACCTGTAGTCCTGCAATTCCGGCGGGTCCCTGAGGTCCATCATCTCCACGCCTTCCTTGGGATCCTGGAAGTCCAACCTGTCCGGCTGCTCCAGGTTCACCTTCTTCGCCCTGTTCGACACAAGAAGGTGAGTGGGTGCGACGGAGTAGGGATATTAGAAGGGAGAGGGAAGAAGATATGGGGGAGGAGTGAGGAGGATAGAGGGAAGTGAGGTGAAATTAAGGGAGGATGGGGAGAGAATGAGGGCGTGTACAGATATAGAGTGAGAAAGGGGAGGAGTGTGAAAGATATATTATGCAGAGAGGTAGAGAGAGAAAAAAAATCAGAAGTTGACAGATGTGAGACAGTGAGATTAACATATGAAATATAAACATTTGCATGAATAAAAATGCACATAAAAAGTATACATCACTTTCAGTTTTACGAGCTGCCAATTGAAAGTGAATGGCTGTAGATAAGAATCAATAGGGCTTGATTATAGATAAGGATTGGTATGTTATCGAAGGCATAACTTACAGCCTCTCCACGGCTACCTGGTGATCCAGGGGCACCACGTGATCCGCTGATTCCCTGCAGGAAAAATAAATCAAGGAAGAACGTTCAATGTTAGTTAATCAAAAACATTAACAAATTACAGAAAATTTAATACAAGAAATTTCACATGTCACACATTTCGTAACACAATTTTTTTTAATTATGTAGAATTTTTACTGAAATAAAATTGTACGCGTGGCTGCAGATAGAGTAAAAGGAAAATCTCCTTTGAGCATGTTTAAAACAGCCAAATCTACGAGAGTTAAGAAATCTTTAAGAAATAGCGTTCAATAAAAAGCTTCAATGGTATATGATATGCACATAGTATCTGATAGGTTGACTGACGTATTTCGGCACATCGTCCACTTAAATGAAAATGAAAATTGTCAGAAAATTCGGTTCAAGTTTTATCATATAGTTAAGGACAAAAGCTTGATACTTACAGACTCTCCACCCAGACCAGGGGGTCCCTGCTGTCCTGGTGGGCCAGTAGCTCCCTGTAATGGAAATAACACAACAACTCAGTTTAATAAAAGTCTGTTTATGTAATCACTTCTTTTACTAATATGTCGTTGAGTTCTGGCAATGCAATGTGAAATAGAAAGTTGATCTTTATGCTATGGTAAGTAGTGAAAGGGAAGTAACATTTTGTACTAAGCGGTTTTGGACGTGTCAAAAACCGTAACATATTGATTAAATCCTGCTGAAAGCCCCTAACAATGAGCATGATGAAAAGTACTCAGTACATTAATGGTTGCTTGCAATATTATACAATAGGCCTTACGAATCACTACACAAACAGTAATGATAAACAATTAATTTTTCATAGGAGTGTCGTGACTCGGTGATTTGTCCACAACTGACTTTCAATTAAGAGGTGGAGGATTCTAATCTCGGCCCGACACCAATGTACAGTGGCAGGATATTCATTTCCTGATCACTCACCCTTTCTCCTGCTGCTCCGGGAGCTCCATCCCTGCCTTGTGAGCCCTACGAGACAAAGAAGATTCGAAACGAGATTTTAGAAAACGAGATTCAGAACGACAGTTTGTTAATTTAATTCGGGATTATATTCTTTGACACGAAAACGGGGACGAGGTAATAAAAAAGAGAGAGATTCTGAACTACATTCACAAGAATATCTTTTCTTGAATGAGATTCAGGACGATTCCAAATCGACCAGAAAACTATGTGCATATTGGAATAGTTACAACTGACGGAATCTTTCGTCCTCATTCGGAAAGAGTATACACCTATCTGGCATTGGTAAATTAAGATAATTATGATGACATCATAACTTCACAAAGGAATCTAAACCCATTTCTATGCTTTGTCAGCTCATGCTATTAAGACAGTTCATGCAGTTGTTCAGTGCCTATGCTTCTCAAAGAGCGACCTCGTGTTAGTATTTGAACTCACAGAAAACAATTGAAACTGTTGGTATATCATAAATCATGATTATTGTACAAGAGGTAGAATCTTCTGACTCGGTGATAGTGATATCTCTATGCTAAATTTTTAAAAGAATATCATTAAACAACGACTATTTGGGACAAATTTGCTAAAGTATCTTTGAGTCTGTTTCTTTCTTTCTTTATTTCAGCAATCTTTTCTTCTTTCATTCTTTTCTGTGTTTTCCTTCAACAACTAAATCAGGAGAATCTCCATGCATATGGCTCGACGATAGTTACAAACGAAAATTTGTTATAACTTACAGTTGCTCCAGTCTTTCCATCGCTACCAGCAAGACCGTCTTCTCCAGGGGCACCCTGTACAATGAATAAGACATTTATGATGTTATTGGAACCTTTTCAAATTATATATTTTACCAGTCTTTTTAAATTGTGTACGACTTGTTCTAACCGCAGATGTTTTCCCTATGATCTGAATCAAGTGATATATTGTCATCAATAATCATAGTGTAATTTACTGTGTCAGATGTCACGCCCTGTGTCTAAACACGACGAGATATCTCACAAAATAGGCAAAATTTCCGTTATTCAACTCATGACTTGAAACACGGTAATGGATGTTTTGTATGTTGAACCATGTGGCTTGATGCTTTGAAAGTTGATAACTCACTTTCATTCGTTGTATCTGTTCGCTATGCTCATGAATATGTGCATACTATATTATACGTATATTTTCGAACTATGAATCAACGGCACCGTGGCATACCATTGAAAGATCATTAGGAGTACTGGTCTTTCTATTCCACTGAAACAAACTGTTCATAAACTCTTGGGAAGGTTAATGTATTGGAAGTGTGCCACATTTTAAATCTCAAATTGTTTTTTGTTTTGTTACAGAGGGTTCTAATTGAAAATTTCAAACCTCAATATGTCAATTGCAGATGATAACAGCGTTGCCATTTAATCAATAAAGGCCGGAAATTTGTTGTTAGGTATGGGCACGGCTTTTAAAATGAACAGTGAAACTGTGGTGATCATGGTGCCTACTGTTTGTGCCGATCGGCAGCCATGGCACTCCAGCGAAAGTGTCAATTGGCACTTGTGGCAAATGAAGACTTAATGGCATGGCGACAGAGGTGGGATATACAACGCTAATTCATCGAAATGTATGTGCGTATTGTATGATAAACCACATTATAGGGTTAGTTGAGTTCTGTTGCATAGGGCGCTACACAAAATATTTTTTGTGAGAACATGAAAAAACATATTGTAAAATTTGAAAGACGTACGATTTGAATAACAAAATCATATTTGTTTGATCAAAATCGGTTCAGAGACGGCTGAAATATCCATAGATATAACGATTTCTAATACTTGTGTACCACCACAAATATTAGATACTTTGAAAAGACCGTTGAAAAAAAAAACGAAATAGCGCCTTTTACGTCGTATTTCAGTCAATGTCGATGTTAGCATTCTCGTATTGGTGATATTTCGCACAACCAGCCTCACCAAGGATTGTTATTTTTAATTAAATAATTAATTAACGGCCACCGTATTTTTTTGAAAGTGGAGCTGAATTAGTATGATCGTATTGGCTAAATTTCACACATTTTGGGGTCTCAATTACCTTCATAGCAATTATGCTCTAAAAGAGCACTAGAAATGTAACAGATAAGAATAAAAGCAATAACCATGCACTTGGAGGGCATTTGCGGTCTGTGAACAGAACCCAACTATCCATTCAACGTTAAGATATGAAGACTTACATTTTCTCCTGTCGTTCCTGGGGTTCCGGGTGTACCTGGTGCTCCCTGCAATGAGGATAAACAGAGATAAACCGATTAAGCTAAAAAATAATCAATTCATACACAAGAAAATAAAGATAAACATGTCGTTTAATAGGTGTATATTAGAAGTACAGATGGAAAGATATATTCCACAGATGAAACTTTCCTAATCATCCTCTTTATTTTGCCTCAAACCGTTCTTGAAAATGATGAGTGCAAATAGCTGGCAAAACTCCATTATCAGATTATCGCCGACAACAAATAGCACAATACATATATATGGATTAAAATGGATTTTGAAATAGATTATATAACATAAACCATACAGATTTAAATCTAGAATTTATGGAATTCAAATGGAAAGCCTAGTGGGACATAGGTTGGTAGAAAATGAAAACAAAGTATTTAACTCGACACATATGAACTATCAGATAGATTGGTTTGGGAGATAGATAGATAGATAAATAGTTATCACTGATAATTTTCTCACCCTAGTTCCTGCTTCTCCGGGGGTTCCAGGGGCTCCTGCTTCTCCGATGTCTCCCTAACAATAAAACAAAAGTACGCATATGTTCGGAATAATTTTAAGTTCATCCATACATTAAAAGACATTTTCTTTGAAGAGTATTGTGCATTTCATTTGTTAGGTGTTATCTAAATATTCATCCAAAATTCATTATATAATTGTATAACGCACTGTTTTCTAGTACTACAACGGTTTATAGTGATGTATTAATCATTTTACAGTTTATTTGGTTTTATCAGTTTTCTTATACGGGCAAAGAATTCCATACATCTTTTTTTTTAATTTGGCTTTAAAAAAGATTGTATGATTATTACTACTGAAACACAACAATGATTTTGATAACAAAGACAACAAAATTGTTGTCATAAGTAACGGAATATTGTTAAAACTGTTTTAAAAAAAAAGAGTGTGTTGAGTGCACGAATTTTCCAAACATACGACAGGAAAACTTTCAGTTAATCTGAGATTAAACAAAACTTTGAGCCTCAATTTCTAGAATGTTATAATATATGAAATATAAACTTGAAAATTTGAAAGCTTACCAGAGTTCCCTTCAGACCACCAGCTCCAAGGAGACCTGGAGCTCCACTGGGTCCCTAAAATCAACCAAGATTAGAAGGAAAAATTTAAATAAAGTTGACCAAATAGACCAAATTGTTTATTGAAGCATGTGTAAGTATCAAAGCAATTCGGTAATTACATATTCGAAATCAAGTCAGCCTAACATGTAGCAACATATGAACTAGTATTTACATGAATTGAAAGCGTACAACTATAGGGGTTTTTAAAACTTATTATGCCATTTTTTACATAAACTGTGTTTCTTTATGAACAAAACAGACGCCATTTCCTAAACTCAAAACAGATGACATTTCGTTAATCTGTTCTTCCTTTCAAAATATGTCAAACTACCGTTGAGCTCTATAGATCCCGATGGGCACAAAAATACGAACAGATTAAAAACAACCTTCAAATTGATTAAAAAACGGGATTTGTATTATTAATTTTAGTTATGAAGTTAAAGCTAAACTTTAGTACTGGTAATGCGATTGCATTGTGAAAGAAAATGTGTGGAAAGGATCTGAAACAGTTGATCATGTAGCATGTAAGTATTGTTGTGCACTTCAAGGTTCTGGAGTTATCAAAATCCTGGCCCAGTCCTGGTAAAGTAACAAGCACTGTACACAGGAAGCTATAAATGGGACAACACACATGGTGTCGGTTTTGGTACTACCTTGATTTCCTTGTCTTTCTATGCTCATTACTCAGCCAGTATACAATTTATTCCAAAATTGTTTGGCACATGTCATTTATTTGTAATCTTGAACATTCAGTGTAAGTTTCGTTTGATTCTGTAAAAATTAATTTTCTTTTTTTACCAGTACTGGAGTTTCTCTTTAAAGTTCAGTACTTACAGGTTCTCCGATAGATCCACGAGATCCAGTTGGTCCTGTTAAACCTTGTTCTCCCTGTGAAACAAGGATATATGACGTCACATGTACATATATGTATATAGAGAGAGAGAGAGAGGGTGAGAGAAAGAGAGAGAGAGAGGAGAAAGAGAGAGAGAGAGAGGGGGAGAAAGAGAGAGAGAGAGAGGGGGGAGAGCGAGGGGGAGCGAGAGAATGAGATAAAGAGATATATATACATTTGTGAGCGACATTTCTAGAAAAATCTAGTAAAATGAGATAAACCGCTTATAAATTATGTTCAATTGGCGCAAGCGTCACAATACAACCATCATCTAAACTATTGATGTTTGCAGAAGAAACAACATATTTCCGAAAACAAAAATGTATAAATAATAGATACAAGAAATTATGATAATAATATGAACAATACTGACGGTAAATTTTATTCATATGATTTTTTTTTTAAACGACGTTAGGATACATATAATATATTGGTTTTGTGTTTGATCTATTAACAACTTTTTCGTTAACAAACGCGAGTAATATGTATACTATAGCAAGATGGCTCAATTATGAGCAGTGGTCTCGTATTGACAAGGAGGTCCCTGGTTCAAAACCAAGTCGAAGCCCGAGTGCCCTTTGGTAAGCAATTAATCTTCATTTACAAGTCCCTAGGAGAGGACTTTAAGCCCTTGGTCTCTTGGTTGCTTGTTCACAAGCTTAACAGTGCATTGTTAGCAGACAAGTTTAATAAACAAACGATAAACAATGTTGACTATATTACTTTACAGATCATTGGCTATGTGAGTATCTTTTTTAATTCTTCCTTATTATCAATATTCGAAGCTACCATTTATATGAACTATACTTACCGACTCTCCCTGGCTTCCAACACGTCCTTGCTCCCCAACTAGTCCACGCTGGCCCTGTTGTCAAGAAAAGGTAGTATTTCAGTGCGCATTTTCACTCCCTGAGGAGCATTTAAGCTAGTCGCCTTTGAGCGGCGCGCATATGCTAATCCAACCACATCAGGTCTTTTGTGTGTTTTCTAAAGTCAGAAATTTTACTTTAAAGGCAGACTTTACTACTTTAGCCAGAAGGGATTAGACCGCCCAGCGAGCCAGCGAGGTCACTGTGACAGGTGGCTATCTCATTAACTCAGCTCTCGTTTAACATAAGAAAAAGAGGATCATGGGGGACCAACAGGCACCGATTGGGGAAGTTTCTATATAGAAGGAGCCAGTAGCTACAAGTAGGACAGTGTGCCTTTAAAGATTTAAAGATGTCCCTTTTGCAGCCAACATCAAATTTGGTAGAACTTTGCAGGAATTATGAAAATGTCATGTATGTCTGTGAAATTTAAACCATTTTTTGGCCCGCAAAGAGATAATAGATGCTTTGAATTTGCAATATCTATGACTATAAATTAATGCTTAACAGCGTCGATGCTGATATGAACTTGCTTTGGGTAACATTTTAAGCTGATACAGCAAATGCAATTTTAGAATTTTCGCACTAAACAATAGTCGACAGAAAAATACTCTTTGATAGGAATAAACACTGCCAATAATGAATTATGATATGTTAGGGCAAACGATACGTTTAACGCATTCAAGTATAATAAAACAATTACATGCTTGCTCTTCCGCGGTGATATCTATCAATAATGATAATTATCCTTGATGTTTATTCCATAATGAATGCATTTTATATTCTATTTTTGTTTTCATGTCTTTAAAGTCTTCTTTGTTCCCCTCAATATCCCCATGAACAATGAATACAATTCGATGTGTTAACAACCATTAATAAACATACGGTACTTTTTTTAAAATGGAACCTACGTTAATTTTTTTTAAATCAACATCCCAATATATTTCCTCCATATATTTAACCGAATAATGATAATGAAAGTTTCGTGTATAAAGCGCTTTACCATTAACTGAGCAAAGCACTTATTACTCCGGTCACTGTTTTCAGTTTTCAATATGCACATTTCGGTGCGCATTCTCCACTCCTTGGTGAGCATTCCAGCTAATCGCCGTTGTACGGGCGCACACATACCATCACAATGAAATCGCATCCTACCGGGTAACCGTAAAACTTACCCTGGCTCCGGCGGGTCCACGGTTTCCATCGGCACCGACAAATCCGACCAATCCCTGTCAAGAAAAAGGGAATAAGATTGTGAGTTAGAATTCTGAGACAAATATCAATTCTTACTAATACAGTCAAGGTGTACGATTGTTTGATTTTTTCAACACGTGGACAAGGCTTAGTTTTCAAAGGAATGCATCTCTTATTCTAATTTTTTTAATGTATGTACATAATACGTACGAAATCCAAAACTCTTTCTGATAATACCTCATATTTCGTTACACATTATTTTGTTTGAAAACGAAGATCTCACTTTTAGTCATATACATTCAGTTCCTTCATATATTCATTCTTGTTCTACGTCAAATTGAGAGAAAAAATGTTGTATTATTTTAGTAATTTGGCAATTGTCCTTAACATGGTCTCTACTACCATATAGTTCATTTAGACATTTTAAATGTTTGATTGATGCTCTGAACAACGATATTATATAAGTTCCTCCTACGTGTTTCGTATGCTATATAAAGCATGACATAGTGCCATTGTCACATTTGTAACGGGAGCAGAGCAAGGGTTCAAGAGCCATAATAGCCAGGGTTCTCATGGGGAATTCGACACCATTCGGGTATTAAAGATAAAGGTGAGTTCTGGTAATGCGATTGCATGTGAAAGAAAAGGTGTGGAATGGATACAAAAAAATTGATCATGTAGCATGTAAGTATTGGTGTACACTGCAAGGTTCTGGAGTCATCAAAATCATAATAAATTTGGCCCAGTCCTGGTGAAGTAACAAGCTACACAGGAAGATGTATATGGGACTACACAAATGATGTCGGGGCTAGCTTACCTTGATTTCTTTATCTTTCTATGCTCATCACTCAGCCAGATATATTTTCTTCCAAAATTGTTTGAAACATGACATGGATATGCAATCTTGAACATTCAGTGCAAGTTTCGTTTGATTCTCTGAGAATACATTTTCCTTTTTTGTCTACCAGAACTCAAGTTTATCTTTAATTTTAACCGATAATATTAATGATGTCCATCACCCAGGGTTGACTTCACTTTTACGATTGGCTAACTCGGTTCGAGTAAGACACATTATGGCGATTACTGCTTTGTCGGTCAAGCACAAAAACAAAAGATTATATGCCATGTTGTGACCCACTGAAACCAAGTTGGCCAAAGATGGCTCTGGTCTTATGTAATGCACTACGTCCTCTATTAGTCATCCCCACAAGGAATTGTCACCATCATCAACTTTCCCTTATCGTGGGATTTGAAGACATGCTGGAGTCATTTACTACGGGATCGCAGTTTCGCACACATTAATGAGTAATTTGACCAAATTTAATGTCAGCTAAATATGAGGCAGTGCATTCAACTGCGTGGCTTTATTTTTTCTCAAATTCAAATTCAAATAGGTACATGTACTTACTGGGTTTCCACGTTCGCCATCGATTCCTTCAATACCAGTTATGCCCTAGAACAAAAGAAAAGAAATTACTTCCAGTTTGATGATTATGATGAATGGACTGAAATAGANCTCTCTCTTCCTCTCTTTCTCTTTCTTTTTGTTAAATTTATACGTTTGATGTTGGTCTTGTTTGCTCATGCACTTACAACCTCCCCTCACCCTCAATTGCGACAGATGCTCCAGTGACAATCGACCGAATTGCTCACTTCAAATTTCGACTGAACACAAAACCTAACTTGTAACCCGAGCTCAACTATTGTTTAATGTTTAATGTTGGTTTTGTGTTTTCCTGCGAACGAAAAACAAACGTATGCACTTGAAACGAATCCTCCGAATCAACTGCGACACATAAAATGCTCTGGTGACAATATTGACCCGCGGTAATTTCCTATATCAACCGCATTCATATCGCTACCTTTGACCTTACCCTTACCTTAAAGTACCTTACTCTAACTTAAAACCAAAATTGTAACCCTCACCTTAACCCTATATCTTGGACGATAAAAGTCTTGCACTACGCCAATAACATTTTCTATAATCTTACCTGCGGTCCGGGTGCGCCGTTCTGTCCTGGCATACCGATCTCTCCTGCAACGCCCTGCAATCAAGCGCATGGAAATCCAAATGAATGATATGAAGAAAACAACGATAAATAGTAAAGGGTTACAGGAAATCCAGAAACTGCCGTTTTATGACGACGAATTTGCATGCACTTCGCGAGTGGTTCATATTCGCTTTATGCTGCGAAATAATGGAATCAGACTTTAAAAAAACACAATAATAACAATTCGTGAAAAAAAGAAAGTACATCCGTAAAAGATTGCTCCCTTTCAAAAAATAAAGTGATTCTTATTTTTAATTTTTAATAGCAATTATTATATACAATTTGTTCATGCTGGAACTGGGCTACAGCAAGCGGGGCTCATCCTGCATATGTGTCATGTATAAATAGGGGGCACCCACACGAGCTGGATATGCCGCTGCTTTCACTATCACCCCTGCCCTCGTTATAATTTTGAGAGTTGTGTGTTGTAGTATTCTGACTCGGGGACCATTGCAAAGCAAACGCGAAGATATATAAATTACAACTATTGTCTTTATAATTCCATTTTGTAAGATATAGGAAATTTTGAGAATATTGAGAATAAAATCAAGAATTTTTGTTTAACGCGAAAACAGCATATACCACACATGCCATGTACGATTATACTCTTTATCACAACCTCATGAAATGGATTACTTACAACTTCTCCCATAGAGCCACCATCGCCGTTCGCCCCGGGTGTTCCCTAAAAAGAAAAGAAAAAGCAAAGTTAAATCTTATCTATAATGATCACCACAAATTAGCTGTTATATATTTGAAACATGAACTGAGTTCTGATTGCGGGTATAGTTGTTATTCTAAGACAAAAACAAAAAGAAATGCTCATGTTATCATTCTACGTTATTTCGCAGGATTTCGTATATGTGTTTGTCGTTTATATGGTTGGATTCATAATTCAATGATGGAAAAAAAAGTTTGATCAGATCTACTTCATATAAACACCCTCTTTCTCCTTCTCT
>BEXV01000298.1:368733-394093 GCA_003118195.1 Hemicentrotus pulcherrimus | reverse complement strand
TATATATATATATATATATATATATATATATATTCTCATAGAATCGCTCCTGCATTTATTGTGTTCTGGCGTCAAGCCATGGGGTTATTTATTGATTGTAATGCTTAAATATGCAAGATAGCGGATATCACAAGTATAGGATAGATGCAGATTTGATGTAAACTTTCATCCCCAAATGCGAACTATCCCCTAAATGTAAATGGACAAAGACTCAATTTTTCATCACGCCATTTCTTATATGTAAAATAGTAATTTGAGCCAGTTCCACTCAAAGTGAGATTACATGTTATCAGAACTTGATATCTATTATGTTGTAATAATTACATGCTGACATGATCTTAGATTTCTGTAGATATACTTACAACTGTTCCAGGTAGTCCAGCACGTCCAGGGGGTCCTACCATACCAGGCTGGGTTTAATAAACAAAAAACATAAATAATCAACTACACTGCTGATTTTGCATCTGCTATAACTGCTACTACAACCACCACTTCTACTCATACTATTACTCCTCCTACTACTGCAACTTACTATAATAAGAAGATGAATGATAATGATAGTGATAATAATAACAATTATCATAATCATTATCATATCAATAACAAGAGTCATAATAACAATAATAAAGATGATAACAATAATAATGCTATTCAGAAAGGATTGTTTGAGTGCCAATATCCTGGAACAACATTTCTCAAATCCAATCAAATACTCAGTGATTTCAACAGCTAGTGTCACTCGTTACTAATAAGAAGTTTCATGAAACATGGGAAAGTTCTCTTACTGGAATCTCGAAGGGTTCGCCTTTAGCACCCTTAGGTCCGGGTCGCCCTTGAACCTGATAAAAGACAAATAAGGAAGTGTTTTTTTCTAATTAGTTTGCACTTCTACATGTATATACGTTTGATAATTTTAAGGAGATAGCTCAGTCTATTCCCCAAAACCAATCCGTTATGATGTCTATTGCAGTTCAGGTTGTTATTACCTTGGTAAAACGTTGCTATTGGCTTGTGGAATCTCTGAATCAGTATACTGTTTCATATAACTCCGTGAGTTTTTATTGTCGTGTAACCATGAGTTGATGAGCGTGTATAGGCTATACTATCGCTCTTTAGATGAATTTAAGAATGCTAAATCGGGTCAATGACCTTTCTAAGAAATGTACAAACACTTATTTCAGTTTCCTTCTCAACTTCTACTTCGGAAATCAGGAAATATCTAGAGATGGGAACTAATTCACCCCATCTAATTATCCCAATCTACTATCTCATTAACATGTTTAACCCGTTCACCACTAAATTATCAAATTCCCTTTATAAATTAGAGGGGTTCCAGTACCCGTTAGCAATGGATGAAGTTCAAGGGGGCAAACTTACTGGAGGGGGCTCTGGAGATGATCATCTAACCAGACAGGAATTTGCATCCATCACGGAGTAGAGGAATGAAATGAAGGGAAACAGCATCAGCACACATACAAATTTTGTGTTATAAGTCAAAGGTTCACACACAATTTTAAAAAAGACATTAATACTTACCCATGGCTGAATCGCATACATTTTCTTTCTGATCCTTCAAAAGCAAAAAAGATGCCCCAGCGGACATTTGTTACAACATACAGTTTTCAATTGGAGACTTGCCACAAAATAAAGACCAAGAGAAGGATGGAATTGAACAAGTTTTTGATGCAATCTTCATGCTGTGTTACTTTGTGGTTCAGTTGATTAGATTAGAAAAGGAGGTTTCTTTTCATCTAAATCGTTGTACTGAAAATGGAGGGCAGTTAGTTGGAAGATGGTTTAATAAGTTGGTGTATTTCTAGAGTAAGGGAAACTGAACATGTAGGGAATATGCATGTTAGGACGGGTGAAGGATAACATGCATGAGAACATGGTTGTACTCTAAAGGGATTAAAGAGGTTGGTATAAACCACTCAAGTAAGCATGCAGTATGTACTAGTATGTACACTACTTTACATGCTCGGAGCAAACACATCGTCGAAGATGGTTCTATCTACCACACGGGATGCTCAACCTGTTTGTGAAAATAAAAAATAAAACAAGTTTGTCAGTGTTGTGATGAAACGAATTAATCAAGTACTATTTATATTATCAATGCTTATAATTAAAGATTAAACTACATTCTTTGGGTGTTATATGCTAACTCTATCAATGCAATAATCAGACACCACAATCTACTGTGTATACACATGAATTACGACAAGCAAGGATGTTTCGAGATATATATGTATTTTTTTCACAAGGATTATATCTGGCGCACACCTGGTAGCCACTAAAATAAACTAAGAAGCGGAAAGCACGGTCCTCGGGTGGCACAACTTACCTGCTTTCCTACACTTAATTAATTTACAACTTGTAGTGGAATCTTCCCTTGAGCCTTCCATTGAGAAGTCGGGGTTGGAACTCTGGTGCTTGGTAATCTCGGCGCAGAGATAGTAGTCCTCTTCGCAATTGACGTCAGCCGAGTCTACCATGGCGTTCAGGTTGCGGAACACCATGCTGTTGCCGGCCCCCAGGTCTTGGCTCGCGTCTGCAGGATCCAAGGTCTGCTGCTTGAGGATATCGCGGCGACCTGAGCCGTCGCCGCTGTTGGAAGTGAAGGTCTCCAGACGCCACAGGGTATCCCCTTCAGCGTCACCACCATTGGGATTAGAGTCAACTCGGAAGTCGAAGTTCAACTCGTTGGGTCCATCTTCAAGCTCGTCATCGGAATTCAGGGTTAAACGTGTGTTATCAATTACTACACCTGTGTATTGACAAAGACAACAGAATATTTTTTTTTTATCATTCGATATCTGGGGACCAAATACCATCACTACATTTATTTCGTTAATGACAGAGACAACTGTCTTTCTTATAGAAAGCTAGACAAATTCATGTTTATTACCAATAATTCGTCGTTGTTTTATCAAGTATTAATATTAAAGAACTTGTAAAACATAACATAGGAACTAGATTAATGGTTTAGTTCCCGACACATGATAGCTTTAATATACGATTCTTACACAGAAATACAAAATTTACGGGATGATACGTCTTTATATTCCGAATACACTGTAGAGCAAACAGACTTATATTCCGAATACCGATAATGACTGTTACATTAAATGGAAAATACTCTGGAAAAAAAAAATACATAAAAAGCCTTTGCATTTCGATCGTGATTAAGTACAATTTGTGTATTCTTATATCTATCCAAATAACCATTGTCACTTAGGGTGTATGGACAGGCTAATTCTTCAAAGCATATTCTGCACAAACCTTCACAGTTGAGTTCAAAGCAGTCGACGAGCACATCCTCATCGGGCTTGGCGATAAACTGGAAGTCAGGAGAGGCATATTCACCCTTGCGCAGCTCAGAACAGAAGTACCTGATCTGGTTGCAAGTCAGTCCAGTCATGTCAAAATTGGTATCCACGGCTCCGTAACGGATGTCCTCGCCAGGGGACGCTGGTCTATCCTTCTGGTATTGAGTGAACGTGTACGCTGTCTGAGGCTTGAATCGCTGGCCTCGACCGTCTGGGAATGTGCTACCAAAAGTGGTCATTTCCCAGAGGTCCCGTCCGCTGGCCTTACCACTGGAAGGATCGGCGACGGCGGTCATATCGTACAGGATACGGTTGTTGCGAGTTCCCTCGTTAACTCGACCGTTTCCAAGTAGATCGGTTTCCACGTCGGTGACAATGACAGCTGGGAAATGTATGAGGAGTTGTCAAAATTTAGAATTCATTACAAGTTTCACAATGATAAAACAGAAGAAGAAAACAAATTCTTCATAAACCTTCATCAACTGTATAAGCCTTAGATGTGTTTTTTTTTTAATTACGTTTGTAGCATGTTTCAAGGAACAAATAATTATCTTACTACTTTAAATTGTTACAATATTTTGCCTCTTCTGCAATCAAATTTAAAACACTAATAAATAAATATACTTACGTCTTCGACAAGGTTGCTCTTTACAACTGATGATGACATCGCCACCGCCTTGTACCTCGAACTCAAAGTCAGGGTTGGCACGCATACCCTTGGAGAACTCAAGACACAGGAAGCGGTACTCCGAGTCACATCCGATCTGAGACAGATCGAATTCGGTGGCCAAATTCTTCAGCTCCAGTGGTTCTCCAGCACCTGCTGCGGGGGTGGAGGCTTCATTACGGTCCAGGATCTGACGGAGGTAGCCAAGACGGGGTCCGGCTCCGTCTACATTTTGAGCACCGAAGACTCCGATTCGCCAGAGTCCATCACCATCGGCTGATCCACTGTCAGGTAAGGTGCTAAGGTCTACGTTGAAGAGGACATCATCAGGTTCATCAGCCGAGACCGGTCCCATGGGGGTCATGTCCCAGTCCAAATCGTCGAAGATAACACCTGTGTTATAAGAATTTTTAAAAAATTTAAAGAGAAATTGAAGATAAAGATGCATTAACCGTTTGAGCTTTGTCATTCAACTATGGCCTGTAGCATTTTATAAATATTGCTCTCGCTTATCTTTAAAACGTTGGCTAAGACACAGCAATGGTCCACGTTTAGTAACAACTTCTGAAAACTGTGTTTCATCCAACATGTGGTAAAACATGGCATTTAAAATATATCATTATGTTCGTCATTAGCAAGGGGCTCTTGTAAGTTCAAAGAAATTAATAATACGATCGTAAAATTGCTTAGTAATAGAATTTCCTCCTGTTTTCTAACCTTTGCAAGCATCGTCGGGCACCTCTAAACAGCTTCTTAACACAGATTCGTCTGGAACACCTGTAAATTGGAACTCTGGTTGTGAGCCTTGATCTCGGTTGACCTCGTTGCAAATGTATTTGACCTGGGGACACTTGAGTCCGGTCATGTCGAAGTTTGTGACCAGCGGGACGAAATCGAGGGTTTCTCCTGACATCATGACTGGAAGGGCAGCAAAGTAATCCGATAGGACCGACTCCTGGAAATTGTTTTGTGGTCCGTCTCCGTTGGCATTCTCGCTACCCCACTGGCTGAGTGTCCAGAGGTCCACACCTCGTACTGTACCTGACTCGTCGGTAGTGGTGGCGATGGAGTTGTATGTCAGGGGGTTGTCAGCGTTGCCTTCTCGTAGCATCAGGTCCGTGAGGACATCGGTTGGAGAGGATGTGAGGCTATCAATTTCAACGCCTGCAGGAATAAGAACTAATATTTTCAAAAGCAATACTTACAAATAGCATTTTGTTAATGATTAACCAAGAGCTTAAGAGACGGCCCTAAGAGAGGTTTGATTACACAATAAATGGAGCCATCCGCTTGACACGTTTTATTTCAGAAAAAGCTTTGGATTTATGCAATGTTAAAAAACGTATAATATTTAAATTTATATTTTAAAAAAATGAACGTCTCGTTCATCATGTTCGTATCACATGAAGCAAAATTTCCTTTCCATGAAAATTCGCAATTTTGCATTTGAAACACTTACAAATTAGCTTGGTAATTTTATTGTCTGAAGTATAAAAAAGAATATAAAAACAAAAAATGTTCTATTCTATTTAATTTTTTCGAAAGTGAAAAGAGTAGCATATACAAAATATATAGGCATTTATCAAGCAACTACTGCGGTAATGTGTAATTCAAAACCATCTAGGAAGCCTTCTCTAAAAGCTCATTGATAAAGGGCAACATTTCGAAAAGAATCTAGAGAAAAAGGCAGAGGTGAAGAACAAGAGAGAAAGTTGTTAGAGAAAGCCAGGATACAGAATTAGATAAGTGCACAGAGACATCATAATGAAACTTTGCTCCCCTTGTTCTTGTTGGCAGCCATACGGCTCTTTAGACTTGACACAACCAGTAGATCTTGCCGTAGGGTATCCGAATCTATGCTGACTGGGCTCTCTCTTTACACCTGGTACCTATCCTAAAGCTGTAACAATGAATGTCATTTGGGAGGAACAAATTCAAATGGCAACATTTGGTTGGTTAGAACATAAATGTATCACCATTGCCATTTGGGGGTATTCAATTTGCTGGTGGCCAAGTTTTATTTCAAGAAACAAACGATTTAGAGAGTACGAACAAGAAAGTTAGACGATGAAAGGTTTCTCATTGTTACCTCTACACTTTTGCTCTTTGCAGCTAATGATGGAGTCTTCCCCGCTCTCGGTGGTGAATCCGAAATCGGGGTTGGGTGATTCACCCCTTTTGAATTCGATACAAAGCCATCTGTAGTCGTCACAACCTAGCTCGTCGATGGGGAAAGGGACGTCGATACTGCCGAATTCCAGAGGACCACCTTCTTCGAGAGGCAAGGCTTGGTTGTAAGGGTCGAGGGTTTGTGTCACCTCATCTCTGCGGGGTCCGGTGCCATCAGGCATTTTAGCCGCAAAGACACCCAACTGCCATAGACCATCTCCAGCTACGTCGGGACTGTCTGGATCGAACAATACATCTGCATCGATGGTCAGAGGAGATGGTTGTCCAAATGGAGCATCTCCGATTTCTGCTTCCCATTCGATATCTCGAGCAACAGCGCCTGTTCCATTGAACCAATAAAATAACGATTATCAAATTGTAATATTGTATCTTTATATAAATTCGTGTTTTTATTGGTTCACATAGACAGAGAATGGAAGAATCAATCGACCCATACAAACCATCAACTACACTCATGTATTAATTCGTCTACACCACCAACACTTTTTTAAAAATATCTAACATCCCATGTACTGTAAAAATCCTGTACATCTTATAATCCGAATACCACAATATTCATTTGTTCAAGAATTATTAAGGAAGAAATACATGTAATAATCCATTGTCAGACTTCACGAGCACTTACCCTTGCATCGTTCTCTCATGTCAATACATGTGGTTGTAACTGATTCGTCGGGACGATCCTCAAAGATGTAGCTGACACTGGCCCTAGGATTCTTATCCAGGTCAAAGCAGAGGTAAGGGGCCTTTGCACAACGGATTCCCGTCATGTCGAATTCGAAGTCTTTGCCATCCAACATTAAATTCTCATCATCGTTGAGGTCAGTAGCTGAACCGTCAAGGTCTAAGATTTGCTCCACGTAGCCGGTCTTTGTTCCAGTGCCCTCAGCATTCATGCTGGCATACGCTCCAACCAACCAGAGTTCTTCCCCGACCACGTTTGTGGAGTCGTCGTGCGTGATACCGGTCAAGTCCACGGTAAGTGGGTTGTTCTTGTTTTCGACAATGACTTGGTCGCCGAGATCGGCCTCCAGATCGGTAAATATAGCCCCTGCAAATGAAAAAAAATCCATTCCATTTATCCAATTATTGAATAAAACCAACGTAAAAAGGTTGATGCTATTGGGTTGGAGATCAAATTCATGCAATGTGTCACAATAGACCAGTTCGTAGTTAGCTCAAGGGTCATTTGACCCCCAACTATCCACATATCTTTTAAACGTAGATAAATCCAAATTTGTTCCTTTTGGAATAATCACAGCTAAAGCCATGGAGGTGATTCTTTGTTTGCCCTCTTGAAAAGATTACATCCACCTGTATTCAATAGAATGCAGCATACGTGCATGGATGAATAATGATTACATAACTTTCGTGAGCATGTATCCAGTATTAGTCTCAGTAAGTTTTACACTTTTTTTCAAGTGACCTTTATCTGCGCATGCGCAGATCGATACGCGTATGCTCAGATTGTATTTACGAACTGGTATATTGCCATGAATATGCTAATTCATTGTGTTCGGATATTAATGTTTATGCGGTACATTAACGGTCCTCATGGAGCGAATAAACTATTTGTTCTTGTATATCAAATAATTTTTCATGAATGTATCGTGTTAAAAAGCGAGATAAATTACTTCATATAATCTTGTAACCACCTCCAATCTAAAAAAAAAACAGGCTTGCATTTGTATATTTTTCTATCTTTATGATACCATCATCATAATCCTAATACTAACCACACATTACTAGAGTAATTTATTATACTCTTCAGAAATTTCTATCAGATTTTATTTCAAGCAAGCCTGTAAAATATGCATATTCATTTTAATCTTCTGTTAGTTTATAAGCAGCCGGACTGATAAAGAATTTCACACTATTAATAGATGAGATAATAAAATCCTATTTAATTTCAAGGGAAAGAGTCGAGTAGGATTTATTTTATATTGATATACTTACTCGACAAACACTCTTGCTCCTTGCAAAGGACAAGGGTATTGTCCTCGGATTTATCTGTCGGTGATCCTACTACCCGGAAGTAGTACAGTGGCTCAGGGTCATCTCCACCCGTAAATTCTACGCAAACGTAGCCGAAATCATTGCAACCAACTGTGCCAATTTCAAACTCCGTCATTGCTTCGGGAACCTCAAGCGAGCTATCCTGTTCCAGAGGGAGTGCTTCTTGCATTCTATCAAGGGTCTGTGTCTTGTAGTTGAACTTTTCTCCTGTTCCGTCACGGTTTCTGCTTCCGTAAATACCCTGTCTCCACAGTCCCTGTCCCTCAACTGGCCGGTTGTCCTTTTCGAACATGACTGTGCTGGTAATGCTAACCTCAGATTCTTGACCGGGCAGAACTCGTCCTGTTGGAGTCAGTGACCAATCTAGAGATTCCGCCCAGAGATCTAATGGAGAAAGATTACACTGTGAAAGAGGTGTTTGATGTTTATCCTACCTACATTGAAATGTCATAGTCGTGCATGTTGAAAATCTTTTAAAATGTGGCTTTTAAGAATGTTGGAGATTAGAAACTGATGTAGAAAACTTTTGAATGAAATGAAAACTTACTTGCCAGACACTCCTGTTCTTTACATTTAACGAGGGTGTTTGCCGCCCGAGTGGAATCAATAGCCCCGGCCACCCGGAAAAAGTAGGTTGGGCTTGGAGCATCCCCACCGGTGAACTCGACGCAGACATACCCGTAGTCATTGCAACCGATGGAACCAATCTCGAAGTCGGTTACCGCATCCATCACCTCTAAAGCATCGTTCTCTTCCAGGGTGGTACTCTGCTGAGGTCTGCTCAGGGTCTGAGAGACGTAGCCGAATTTATCGCCTGAACCTTGTGGGTTCCTGCTGCCAAAGACACCCATTCGCCACAAACCCATACCGGACAGAGTAGGGTTGCCTGCACGGAAGACCACGTTGTTATCAATGCTGACCGATGTTGGTTGTCCTGGAATGACCGTCTCCAGAGGCTCCAATGTCCAGTCCATATCCTCAGCAACAATTCCTACGTGAAGTAAAGAAATCAGAAACTACTATAGTATCATCGATAGGCATTCAAGATTATCGTATGATTTTGTATTTCTTCAGTAACTTTTTTTTGTTGTTAGTGTTTTTGAGATGTTCTAATTCGGAAGAACATAGCAGTACGAATAGCAATAACGTATCAATATGGTAACTTAGATCTAAAGATACTTCATCGTGTTCATATAATCTATTGATGGCTTAGATAATTCAGCTCCTACCATGCGTATGTTTTTGTTTGTTTTATAGAGAGTTTTGCATTTTTATCAAATTATTGATGTAATACTTCCATTGTCTTCAACATAAGAGACTTTATAACAAAAAATCATGTGACCAGGTTCTTATCATTCATGTGATCAGACTATAATGAAATGAATTGGTGGCATTATTATTTATGTAAAGGATAGAGGCTCACCAGACATTTGCTTTGCATTAATTGTCTGGATAGAATAACATGTTTTCAGGCTCACATGTATCAGTAATCCAAGTTATTGTACCTTTACACTCTGGAGCTCCGGTGCAACCGATCTGTGCGTATTCGTCGGGCCACCCTGAGAACTCGTAGCCTAAGTTACCCTTGGTGGTGGGGTTGTCTCCTCGGTCGATGCGGGCGCAGATGTAATTCATGTCGGAACATTCCGCCATGGGGTCATTAAAGTTGTACTCGACATCGCGGAAAGAGAAAGGTTCTTTCTTCTTGTAGTACTGCGACATTTGTTCCTCATCGATTACATTTCTTTGATATCCGAACCTTTTTGTTGGAAATTAAGCAAGATGTACATACAGAACATTTTGGCCGGATGATAGTAAGTTGATTTAAATCATTTTATATTACGTTTGATGGTATGAATCCTAAGCATGTTTCTGGTGACACGGTTTAAAGAGCTGTGCTTATCATGATACCCAATGTTTGATTTTCCGTTCTTTCGAAAAGGCTCTACCACTGTATAGTACTGTGCTATACTGGGTTTCCTCAGGGCCCCGTACTGAAAAGCTTAGTATTTGATTTTACGATTGATTGATTGATTGCTTAATTGTACAATCAAGACAGTACATCATGTAGGTCAATTGCAAAATTTTAATCAACTGCTAATTTATCGGGTCCAGGGAAGAAAAAATTAATACCCGAAACCGTTGTTAGTCGTAAAGAATATACAGATAGATGAGAAGGTGTGGTCAATAATACCTTGCTCCTCTGCCATCAGGGGTCGCTGAGGCCCACATACTGAGTCTCCAGAGATTCTCTCCTACGACACCGGTGGTATCCTGTGCTTCCTGGAACTTGATAGGAATATCAAGAACAAGACTGTTGTCTCCACCTTCAGCGATCGTGTTTGAGCTCGTGATTTCAGGGGTAACCCTCCTCACTCTTACGTCTGAGGTGATGAAGTGGGAGAGAGAGTTGGGTGGGTGAGAGAGAGAGAGAAAGAGGTTCGTGAATGAGAGAGAGAGAGAGAGAGAAAGAGGTTTGTGAATGAAAGAGAGAGAGAGGGTGGAGTGGGAGAGAAGGAAGGAGAGAACAAGAGAGAGGGGAGATGAATAAAAGAGAGAGAGGGGGAGAGAGAGAGAGAGAAGGGATTCAGTTTTCTAGATATTATTGGATTTTTTCTAAGGCATTTGACCAGTTTGTGCCTCGTACGTTACCGACAATTGAGGTATTCTGAACATAAATTGACTTTAAAATGTATCTGCTATTCCGCTTCATGAATCGTCCGCTGTAACCTCTGATAGGGCTCTAAATTGATACAACATATACTAGAGTATTAAATTTGTTAGGTAACGTATGTGACAAAGTAGCCTGGACTTTTCCGTTTTACCATGCAGAGGCGTAATAAAGCAAACGGTGCCCTGTATGAGCAAACAGCGATCTATGACTTTAAACTACCCGAGGAACTCGCTGATCACTGAGGATAAAACCCTTACCGAGGTGCATTTGCCCCCTCGTTTGTTTCACGAACTCGGTTTATTTACATTTATGTCTCTCTGTATACATTTTATTAAACTTCTTGCAATTCTCGATTGGAAAATTTCAGCTCTAGGAAATATATTTTGATTCACACTCCACCGAGGTGAGGTAGATGGGTAACTGGTAGGATTATTTCTTTAATTCTCACTTTTCCCCCGACGCTATTTGAAAGCGCTTTCGGGCGTTGTGTAATAATGCGATATGGATTAAATTATTACATCATAGAAGGATAAAGCATAACTGAAAAAAAATCTTTTATTTTTCCAATCTGAATGACTGTCGATACTCACTGTAAGGTCAGAGGAAGCAGCATTCTCCCTCCGGTTTTATGGGCTCAGCGCAGAAGGCTGGCTGACAACTCTCAATCACACAGGTCGTCGTGGCGTTGTCGCAGGCACAAGTTGTGCATTCGTCTACTTTCCATTCCTCTCCGTGGAGGTATGGGATTCCTCTGTACACGCAAGGTAGCAGAGGCTCCCCAGAACTAAGACTCACCGAAAACGAGGATTCTAGGGGAGAAAAACATATGGTATACTCTCCTTAAGTTCTGTTTCTAGGCTGGTGGTAAACAATGGTACGTTTTGATTATTTTTTTTTCTCGGGTATCTCGCAATACCAACCTGTATTGTGTCTGCAGTCAATTTAATCAGTTAACGTACTGATGCAAAATAAATACCCGATTGAACTTTCAATAATTCTCACATTCAAACAAGGTGCATCTCTCTGAGATAGGATTCTGCCTATATATCCAGATATCAAATGTAACATCAATACAATATCTATTATACAAACATGTACTTCAAATGTCTTTTAAGTGTTTTCCGGATTTAAAAAAAAAAATCTTATAAGGAAAATCCATCGCTAACATAGAAATTAAATGACGAAGTCTACTTTTGACAAACCTAACATAATACCAAAGTACATGAATCGATCTAGACAGTAAAGTACGGAAATAAATTCATTAATGATTTACTTAAGAATCAATCTTGACTACATCCTATTCATGAATACATGAAAATAGTATGATACTTATTTCTCTGTGATGCTCTTATTTTTCCTTTAACGAAGCAATCTTTAAAAAAAACATTTTCATGATGAATCAGTATTTTCACTGTAAAGTGCAGAATATGATGTTTTTCTTGCAAATTTGTCCATGCGTTCTCAAAACAGTTTTCATGCAATCTCAACAGGCAAATCTACTGAATGCACGTCTACTTCATTCCTTGCTAAAAACATGTACGACACTACAATACTAAAACTGGAGTTTGGGGTATCTTAGAGGTAAATAAAGAATGTACATTACAGTTTACTTGATGTTATGTGTTTTCATAGAAAGTGAGCATTTTGGTAATTCTCTCAATCAAATAAATATTTATACAAAATAAAATGTAAGAAAACATTGTATATAGAAGACCTTGATTGTATTAGAGATCTCGTTAGCTAATGTGCATGGTGTACAAGTATACAAAACTAGGTAGACAGACCGTTCAAGGTGTGGGGTAGTTCTTTGCAAGTTGTACTTATGACTTTTTTCCCGTACGGAATTGTCTTGTTCGTATTTCTTTTCATTTTTGAAATACATACTGACTGTAATTATAATTTCGATGGCTGTTATGAATGACTACGAGCTTTGTTATCATCATAGTTTCGTGTAATAACTATGCTAACAATCCCTCTGTAAATAAAGCCATCTGTTTAGTCCTAGGTTTTAATTGGATGTTATGTCCCTGGCCTTCCAGTTGTTGTATATTTTATGTTCCCTAAAATACTTGGTTGATATTTTTAACCTATTTCTTTTCGATGAAAGGAATAATTATGTAATGAAATGATACTGAATATGATAATGATTACAAGTTAAAAAACATACTCACTCCACTTTCCGCGCAACATGCTTTGAAGTTTAAAGATACAGTCGTGAGAAGAGCCATTCCATGGGTATATTCAACCATCAATCGAGTGCCAATATAACATTAAGGACTTGGGAATTCTACCAGGTTAAGTGAGGAGGTGAAATCCATTCCATGGTTAGTCGTGGGGGTGATGTTAATAAAGGAAGAAGCATGCAAACGCTGATGTTACGTCATGCAAAAATTGGACGAGAACATAGATAATTGACTGGTGATTTAGATTATTACTTAAGATAATTCTTATGTAATACATTGTAAATTTCTAGAGTTGTTTTATATCAACACATCTACAAAAAGAATATCATTTTCATTTGTTTATTCCTGACTATATAGGCCTTTTTGTGACCCGTATCGCTGCAATGTAAATCCTTTTTAGTCCACCCCAGCCTTGATTAGAAAAGCTCTTTCTCCTCATCCTTTTTACTATAAATGCATAACCCAATCCATCGCCTTTTATATGGAAGAAATTAAGGAAGGGAGTAAGAATATTCAGAAATGTTCATAACAAAATGCAATTATATGTTTTTCGTATTGGTTGTTGAAAGGTAATTGGACATTTATTTTAAGCATTCCGTATCTAAAATGGATACTAAGTCAATCATTCTTTTCATCCCAAAGATATCACAACTATTGAAAAAAAGTTTTAAATTTCAAATTGATGGAAAGTTTATAATAGAATGACTAATTGTATTGGTGCATATTCTAGCCTTCATTCTTTTATTTAAAAAATCATTTTCCTTTATTCGAAATCGAACAAACTCCCAACCACTTTTCCCCTGTCCATCTACTAAAGAAATACAGGTATGCATGTTTTAGACACCATATTCACTGAGTGGGAAACAACACAAGCAACTAGCACAGGCATGCAAATGAGACAAAGATTCACAAGAAAAATGGAAATAAAAGAAAGAAATTTAGTTTGATCATCATCTTTAAATGGCTACTTATTCTGTACTTATAAATAATAATATTCAAATATATCAGCAGTCAGTTTCTCACGTATGACTGCTGTAGACATTTTCACAAATACGACCCCACGAAACGTAGTTTTCTGGCAGGTTTTACAGAAATGCTTCGGAATGTAGCGGAAATATATTTCTGGTGTGAAAAATTTCTTTCACTCAATTTGTGTTCACAGAAACCAAAGTTTCAGTGAATATGTGTTATTCTGAGAGTAATACACAATCGTTTTAGATAACACTGTAGTCATTTTCTGCATGAAACAATGACATCTTTCGTGCGGTAAATTTATCTAAGACTCTGCCACTAGCGAAGCTTACTTGTATGTCTTTAGGCATGCATGCTCATGCAAATATAAACGAGGTGCTAGCAGCTACAATCTATTCTATATTGCAAACTACGTCAGTTGTTTGTTAGATAGGAAAAACTCTCTTCACTGTGTGTCTTATTAAAAAACTTGATAGGAATCTACTTATCATTCGACTTGATATTACTCTGGACCACCTTAGAGCTGTAAAAGGTTAATCGCAATCTACTTAGGGTAACAGTACTTAATCCCTCACAAAAATACACTAATTATATAAGACTAGTAAAGTTGGGGCATTATTTTGACCTATTTCTACAAGATACGATACGACGCAACCAAGTTTTTACATTAATTAAGATTTTTTACTTATTTAAAGTTTGTATGGTGTTATCAAAATAGGTTGTGTAAATTGCGTGTGTAAATGGGATGTACACATGAGCAAAGATCATTATGATATCAAATTATCCCATGCAAATTAAAAGATAACATTGTCGATTCAAGTTATCTGTAATACCTGCACCCTGAATTTAAATGGGGCTTTAAAATCTATATCACATCAATGAATTGAATATGTCTATACTCATTTATTTTAAGTGGTTTATATGTTATTATGTTAAGGTCCCATATGATAAAATCAACAGTCCAACCAACTTAAGTCACATCCCTGAACTTCAGTGAAACACGTCCGCATTCATCGAAATATTTTCACTTCAATCCCTACTCAAGATGGATGCTAATGTAATCAGTTTATCTCAGTATGTCAAAGGTGCATGTACAGAGGAAAAATCATCCGATTGTCCTGATTTAACAAGTTAATTCGACTTTGCGATCCCCTGACAAATACACTGATTTAATTTGTCAGAACAGCCTGTTAACTTAATGGAAAAAGAAAGGAAAAGGAATTTGTGGATTTGACAGAAAGTGGTAATAGCCTTGACAGCAACCGCTGGGTGTTTGTTAGCAAGAAGCCGAATCACACGAGTGGTCCTAGCATGACGTCCCAAGGGACACCAAAAAGCGACATTCGTGAAATAAAAGTCGTTCACACTGTGACACAGTGAGAAAACGCCATGTCCTAGCGAGGAAATAGACCCTCCCCGATCGCTTGAAATAGATCAAGCGACCTGTTCAAGAGAAAATTCTACCAATGATTGCATTTTAACAAAAAGCTGCGTTGACAATTTTAACATGTGGATTCAGGATTCTCTTTCGGGTCATCTTCAAAATACGAACACGCTACTTTCTGATTTTCTTTTTTGTTATGAAAAAAAGAAACGCAACTTTGTATATCGTTTGGTCATGTATTTTTACTTTGCTTACCTTAGCTTTTGAAAATGTACAAGAAGGTAATGATAATTTAGGATAATTTCCCACTATGTGTGCATCTTTGCAGCGTTACATTACTGACCTTTTTCTTAATCTGACACAATTCAAATTTTACTTTGACCAAACATACAGTAAAATCTGTTATAAGATGGCTTTTTCTCCTTTCCAATTTGAATTATTGAAATAAAGCATTCGTGTCTAAAAAAATAGCTTAAGTTGCACTTTTTTCTTTTCTCATCATCATTAAGTTATATCAGGTTTACTTTTGATTTTANTCGCATATGAATAGCGTGCTCCATACTTCTGGAAAGTTGTCTATTCAATTCGCAAAATGTGAATTTGCAAGTGAGCTCCCTACTTACTAATCAAATTATTCTCATTAAAAACAAATGGCTCAAAAGGGGAATTTCGTTGGAATATGCCCGTAAGTAAAATTATATTCTAAGTATATGATAATTTCTACGCAAAACGGTTCGTGCTTGATCCAAATTAGAAAAAGAGAAAATGACGATTCGAAATTATAAAAAAGATTGTTAAACAATTAAATAATCAAATTGTAGTAAGAATTAATATTTTTCACATTCGGTTGGACTGCATTTTACACATTCTGCAAGTGTCACCGTAGCAATTGAATGAAAAAGAAATATTCTACAGGTGTTCTAGTAATCAATTAGCCAATACTAACAAAACTTTACTTGTTTGTAATACATTGTAATGGCAGCTAGGCTAAAGCCGTGATAATAATAAATGCGCCTCGGAATAGGATTTCAAGATAGACGGCGCCATAGAAATGCCTATTATTATTGTATTGAATATGGAAGAAAGTGGTATTAATTGGGTATCAAGGATATCATAAATGGGCCTAAAAATATCTACCAACACTCCAAATTCATTGTGTAACGACTTCACACAACATTGGGTGGTACACTCCTTACACAGGGGTTGTGTTAAGTTGTTTAAACAAAAACAATTACAAAACTTTACACAACGAATTCGCGGTGTAAAGTTGTGTAATTTTTGTTAAAATAACTTAACACAACCCCTGTGTAAGGAGTAAATCATCTATTTTGTGTAAAGTGGTTACACAACGAATTTGCAGTGAATGTGGTCAGGTTAAGTATTAATGACAACCTGTTAATACAGTGGGTAAATTCTTTGAAATCTTATCTTTAATAGGTGTTAGAGTATTTTCAAATAGTGTTAGAAGTATTGAAAGTCTCAATATTCCCAATTGGCAATGCGCTTTCACACCGGAGAGTGTCGTTTTAAGAGATGAATTGAAATATTTTCACCGACCACATAACCTGTATTGAATGTTTAATCAATGACATCCAGAAGTAAAATTTCGGAAGAGTGCAGGCATAAGTCGACGAACATGCATCTTTATTTTTTTAAAGATTTGAATACTAGGACCGCGCTTGTAATAAAAAAGTTGAATTGTATGTTTAGCCAGTCACATCTAGAAGCAGAATAGTGAAAAATCAAGGCCATATAAATTATATGCTTACAAGTATAAAACATCAAGAGATGTATGCTGTATCTAAAAATAATCTGAACATGCATTATTGGCAAATTCAGGGAGAGAATAATTCGAAAAGGGGTATAAAAAAAATTGCAATTCCTACTCGGCGCAAAACAAAACAATTATTGGTATGTAAAATAGCACGCAGATTATTCATATGTAAATCATTTACCAGGATAGACTTTTGCAAAGCCATCATTTCACCAACTTGAAACAATTGGACCCTCGTTTTGGGGCTATAAACCTTATTTTTCGTATAAATGCCCATTGAAGACCCCACCCAAATAATTTTTATTTGATGAGTTTTAATAATCAACGTTCGGGCATTAATAAATTAGCTTAATTCTTTAAATAGAACGACATCCAACAAGAGCTGGGAGAGGGGGAAGCAGCACAACCAGACCCAACCAAAATATTATTCGTAAGATCGTTTAATTTCTGTCACTGCAAAGTTTCCTTTTGGGGGATTATAAAAGTAATAACCAAGTAAGTGATTGAAAACAATTCATAATAACGGGAAGCGTTGTAATCTAGTCATCATATGGTTTCTTATATTCCAGTATCATCTGTTTCTTATATTCCAGTATCATCTGTAAATACTCTTTACGAACTTGATTGAAACAAACATTTTCTCTATGAAGTCATCCATAATCGAAAAAGAAACTAGTGGAATAACACTGTCTACTTGTATGTTAATTTCTATTAATTTACGAGCTGTTTAAACGCATTTTAAACTGTGATATAATCATATGATTTATTCCCAAAAAAAGGTTCTAAAATAGAGTATCATTATCAAGGCTCAATTTCACTTGATTCTGATCAATTTAAACTTGAATCATGTTTGCTATCAGTGAATTTGTGATATATCGTGGCGCGTTCAAAAGCCAGGCGCGAGATCTAACAACGTATGAACAGCAAAAATAGATGAGATTTGTCAACCATACGTTTTCAGATTTAACTCGGCCTTTCTTTGCACACGCAGAAATATGACACAGCATGGGCCGCGAATTTGAATCAAATTAATCTTGATTGGATTCAGAGAAATTCGAAGTAATCACAAGGGATAAGAATTTTGTGAACACTATTGTACCTATGAAAGAAAACCGCTACAAAAGCTTTCATTGTCATACGTTAACAATGGACCAGTTCAGAAATGTATTCAAATATCTGTATTTTCCTTCATAGCGACTATTGCATTCACCTCTGATGAGTTTCTGTTTATCAAAATGCATAGTGCAATCATTAAATTACTAAATTTTCGGACCAGAAAATATTCACCAAGTCTTTGGTCGTGGGAAATAAAATATATTAAATTTGAATACATTATATGGACTGGTCTTTCAAAATAATTGTATTCCTACTTCTACTGCTAATAAAACTGGTGACACGATTAAATGATATCTTAAAGTATTTTGAGACGTAGCATGGACACACAAGCAAGCTTCTGCAAAGAACAGTTCTAGATAATTAGGCCGAGACCACGTCATATCATTTTCTTTTCTTTTCCTACAAAATTGTCATATGACCCTTGAACTCTAAAGCTCCACACACAATCATGCATGAGAACTGCAAACACTAATTGAGAAATAATGTCAATATACCAATTCATAAACTCTTCAAGTTCAATATGATGATAATTCATTTAGAAAATGTGATTTTTATTTTTTCTGATTTCCCCCTGTTTTTCTAGGTTTTTTGTAATATATGTTTTTTTATTCCAAAGACAGTCACCCAAATTTGATCTGTTGTACCTGAAAATAAAGACATGTAAATTATATTTAATCCTACCTTGTGCCTCGCATATTACGGCAATCGTTGCTAGGGCCACACATAATAAAAGAAGTTTCCGCCTGTGCTGGCGTAGTTGGTCCACAAAGCTATACATGGTGTACAATCTTTGTGCCGGACCGAGTCAAATGAGGAGAGCCTTTAAAAGCTGGACGCACTTTCGGATATCAGCTCTCTCCAACCAGAACTAGCCCAACTGAATCTTATCTTGGATTTCTCCACCGACTGGGTTTTGTACTGTCGTCGGCAAAAGAGCCTCGCTGTCCCTTCCAGAAAAAAATACTTCGTAGACGGAAAGATGAGGTGGATGAAACGCTGTTGTTGGTCCTACTTCAGCTGTCACTTGAAGTTAGCAGACACGCTAATAGCGTTAACCCCGCCACCTATGCACCCTACTTCAGAAACCTGTGGAGACGGAGGTGCACTTGGTATCACCTTTATTTTTTGTTCTTGTTTTCCTTCTCCACCTTTTCTTCCTCTTCCTATTGTTTTTCTTTTTTCTTTTCCCAGGGTCTGACAAGCTGATAAAGCAAATTACACAAGAAAACACTGTCAATTTTAGCTATCTGAAAGACTGGTCATGTTCATGATTACATCAGGGGAACTTCTCCTGCAGCCTCCAGACGAAGGGTAGTCCAAATCTTTTCTCTTTCACCTTTCTCTCTCTTAATCCCTATTTCTGCCTTCTCCGTTATGTATTTCTTTCACATTCCTAGTGACATTACGAACTGTCAAATAAGTAAATAGAAAATAAATTGTCTTAATGTTAATATCTAGATCATCAAATGAGGGTAGAATTAATTGATTTTATCAACATGAATAGAACATTATCTGCGAATTTAAAGTTCAGAAGCATTTTTATTCGAGAGATATTGAATAAACTGAACAAATAATTCATAGGCCTACCCCAATACCATTATAAGTGACGTACACATAAGATATCATGATCTAACAGCTATTTTTTATAAATACAATGTACGTTCAAATGCGAGTACTTAGGTAATATGTGTTCTTATAGGTTAAAAAGATTATATAAGATTAAAAAGTCTATTTCGCTTCTTTTTTCGACTTTCGCCAACACACTGTGGTGAATACCCAATCGGTTAAATCAAATTGTTCTAAAGCACCTGGCGAAAACATAACAAGAAAGAGAAAAAAAGGAGAACATGAATATACCTTCAGTACACTAATGAGTATCATATTTATATTGTACAGTCGTAAATGACAGGTACTGTGTCACAAAGCCATATTACGTTAACACATTGGGATATCGAATTCGCACTAATTCTGCAACCATCGTAGATCAGCATTTAGTCATTCTTAAATACCAATTTTTCGATATGTCAGATCATTTCTTGTTGTTCTATTTTAATCCTCTACAAACACGTGTCTTTTCTAAGTTTGCCATACACGTTTAGTACCAGTCAGTTGTGCCGCTTATACCAGTTTCGCATATTTGTAAGTTTTGTAGTTTTGCTGTTAAATTGAATGTTCCTAGTTTTGTATTTCTTGCCCATTTTGTGGTTTTGTAAATTTACTAATAATTCGAATATACTGTTCATGCGTAATTCACATGGAACGCCTCCTTCTCTTCATCTTTCACGTAGGTTTATTCGGATAAACACATTTCAATTCTTACACACCTCTCTCCTGCAAAATTGTACTAATTTAACTAAAAGCAGGCTGATATTTCTTTCAGATCCTCCTACATATAACAGCAAATTTGTTTTTAATTGGGGGGGGGGGGTACTTACAGAACGTGCGCCATTGGGGTTTAGATATCAGTTACTCATGTACCAGATATTTATATTCATGTCGGCAAATTAGAACATGAAATGGCTAAGTACTATATCATTATTATTATTATTGTTTTTATTGTTATTATTGTTTTAAACGAATAAGGAAATGTATGAGAGAATTGTTTTTGCAATTGATGAATTCACAATTATACTTTTGTATTGTATTTTGTATTTTGTGTATATAATTGTTGTTTAGCGAATGATGTTAATTAAGAATTATACTTTTGTATGGTATTTTGTTTATTCTGAATGTGATATAAAGTCAGTATGACTTAAATTGCAAAATTATTATTATATGTACAACTTATGGTTTTGAGGATATTAAACACCTTTAACAAACAAAAATAGACAGGGACCTGTTGAAGAAAAAAAAACACATTAGTCCCAAGGAATAAAATGATCTGATCAATGACATTGGTGGGCAATCGGGGGAGGCAGATGTTCCTTCGGATGTTGCGCTTGAAGGTCACCAAATCTCTTTTGAAGATGCATGATGACTAGAACTGACACTGCTGACTGAGAAGATTTTCATTGTTCTTTAAAGAGCTAAAGAGTCAAGGAGGATCCATGTCATGTGCAGACGACGTGATGCCGCCGGCGCTAAAGTGTCGTCACAATTTACTCTCATGATTTCCCGCGTTGAGAAAAGCAAAAAAACATGTCATGTACATGTATTAAAGTAGAAGGAAAGTGATGATGTTGTAATACCAGCAAATATTGGGAATGATTTTAGATTCATATGATATGATATTTATCTTTTCTAATGTGAAAATAGAACAAGTGTAACGGATATGAGCCTTATAAAGTAAAACTGGTATTTTGAAATTTAAAGCAAATCTTATATATCTTTATGTGAATTGTAAGATATTGGCCCTTTTTAATCAATAAGTACCACCTAATCAGTTCCAGCAAAGATTATTTCATATGCTCATTCCTTCAACAACAACAACAAGAAACACTGACAAATTAGATCACACTCAATATTTGGGCGGGCCTTAGTAAATGACCACTAGTTCAAGGCTGTGGTTTCATAAACAATATGCCGATCAAGGAGCCAGGGGGCAACTCCCATTGAAGAGCGTGATTATTCTTTAGAATTCTTTAACGGTAGAGGAGGGTCGTTGGAATGACTGTCGGAGATTGAGGGTTGAATATAGAACGGAAAAACTATTTGATTTCCTGTAATTTGAATAAAACCTTTTAGTCAACATGCGAAAAGGGGTTCTTTCCTCTTACAGAAAGTCGTTCTTCAATTATAATTGAAAGTAAACACATTCCTTCCCACAGCCTTTGACCTTACTTTCCTATTCTTTAACGAATTCATGCTTGTACTGATAGTAAAGCCACAACAAATATATAATTTTTATATCTGATGTTGTTGTTTTTTCAATTTACATGCCCAAATAGATATATATTTGCTTATAATTCAAAACGAAATTTGTCACCCTATGATAACGATACTGTGCCTGTTTTTGTTGTACATTGCATTTTATGTTTAAAAAATTAACATGCCTACATTCCACGAATACAACGTGTTTGAGGACACCGATCCTTTTCTGTTTCAGGGCCGTACATTTAGAACTCGCTCCCTCCTAGCCTTCGGCAGGAAAGTTCCCTCACTAACTTCAAATCACAACTGAAAACTTTTCTTTTTGTGAACGCTTAATTCCGTTTGGGTGACTCTAATTTGCTTCTTTTCGATGTAAGACTGGGTAGTATCAATAAAAAAATCTTCTCATATTACCTGCGCCAGGAGTGTCAAGTTGACAGATATGACGCGTATCAAATGGCCTCTTCTCATTATTATTAAAATGTCTTTATATTCCTTTTTATATTTATATATATAAATTTGATATACATATAAATATATGTATATATTTTATATTTTATATTTATCTTTTTTTTCCTATACTTCTATTTCGGAAGTGAAAAACAAGGCGCAGTTGTTCACTCGAGGTGCTTTACTCAGCGTAACATAAAATTTCTCCACTTTTCTCTCACTATCTTGTTCAATGATTGCTGATCCTGCTATTTTATTTCCTTTTTCTTTGTCCCCTCTTATTTTTGTTTCTCTCTGTGTCGCATCGATCATGCTGCTCTCAACCCTGTTTGTCTCTATCACCTCTTCACCTTTTGATTGAGGATGAAATAAAGATATTCCTTGCCATACAAATTGGCAGTTTAACCGTATCCTCCTGAACTTCTCCATGACTTTAATGTGTTGTGTTCTTTCAGCAGAAATACCTTGCTTGCTTGAATAAGCATCTTATTTCAGTCATGTGTGCATTATTGCAATCAAGTGGCGTAGCCCTAAGGGTCATGAACACCCCCCCCCCATCTATGAGATAACAACAACAAAAAGAACACGTTGAGAGAAAGAGAGAGAGAGAGGGAGAGAGGGAGAGAGAGGGGGTAGGGGAGGGAGAGAGAAAGAAGGGGGAGAGGGGGAAGAAAGAAAGAAAGAAAGAAAGAAGAAAGAAAGAGAGAGATGGAAAGACACTTGAAATAAATGTACGAACCCCCTTTACACAAACTCCTTGGAATCGATGGCCTTGTTGATATACATTTCGTCCTCATATAGTAGGACCGGTGCACCCCCTCCCCTTGATCAGAGTTTATATTTTATATATAACTCAACTAGCACCCCCTCTATATATTCTAGAACCAAACTATACGCCACTTTCAAGAGAAACGTATACAATTGTGGTTAGATCGGCTGTTTAGGATTAGAAATCCTTTTTGTCAAAAATGTGATGTATCCAGAAATTTATGTATTTAGGTTTTAAGCCTTAAGATGACATCGAATAATGACGATGATAATGAAGATGAAGATGCTAACGATGATTAATGATGATTATAAACTAAATAAAGTGATTTAATTCATTAAAAGGATGCAATTAAAAAAACATCCATTTCAAGTTTAATGTTTCAGGTTTACTAGTAAATGCGAGAAAAAAAATCTGTTGATCTTTGGCAATTTTCCTGCGATATCATCTGGATTGAAGGAATAATGTGTAGAAAATGAATACAAATGAAGATTTGTTTATCCTAATAATTTTCTTGTCGCAGTGTAATTAGTTATTATCTTCCCCAAAACTGAATAGTATCTTTACGTAAGGGAAAAGAAAGACGTGGGCTGTTATTTGAAGAATAGGACTCGGATGCAAGCTATTTTGTGCGAATAAAAAGGAAACAAACCGTCCCATGTTTTTCTCTCTTGAGTACAGAAATATTGATTAAAGTATTAACTAACATTTAGAAAGCACTTCATTTAAATATACATCGATTTGAAATGAGATATTTACATATTAGTACCCCGTCTTATAACAGTTTTGCGATTGATTATATATAAATGATTTGTAAATGATATCAATCCCAGCTCCTAAACAGAGTTGCAGTTGATATCAATTGCAGGTTATTTGTAATCAATGGCAACTTTTTTTATTCAACGGGCCCGGGCATTTACACAATGATACTTGGATATTTCAAAGTCATATTAAGGAAAGGGGATGGGGGAAAAAGGAGGCTGAGATACTTGAAATTGTAGATTGGAATATGAGAATTGAGAAAACAACACTATTCAGAGCAAATGATGATTGAAGTAAATAGGATTTGAGCAAAAATTATCCGACTACACTTGGTGACGAGAGAAAGGCGTCGTGTGCTTGATGACGCAATAATGATGATCGTTTGGTCATGCAGACGAGAAGGTCATAATTACAAAGACTTCTGTCAGAATCAATACATTGCAACTCGTAAGTACGACAGGTCCGCAATACCCATAGGTTTATCTGTCAGTTGTTATCACAGTTTCTGATAATGAAACGGCGATAATGAAGTTCGGAAGAGGTATTAATTCTTAAGCATATTAAAGAAAGACATAGAAATTTGTTATTTAAGGACAAATTTCTGATCGATAATATGTTTCCCTGTCGTAATATATTCTCTTAACTCTCTCTCCCTCTCTCTCTCTATCTCTTTCTCCCTCTTTCTCTTTCTCTCTTTCTCTTTTTTTTTCTCCCTCTCTCTCTCTCTCTCTCTATATATATATACCTCTCTCTCTATAACCCTTGTCGCCCATTCTCTTCCACTGTCTCTGAATCTATCTCTCTTTTTCGTATCCCACTGTGTCCATATATTCCATAACGTAATAATCTGTATTTTATAGAAAAACAAGACATGTGTATCGGATTTGATGGGCAAGTATTCACAAACGGACTTTTAATTTGCCTATGTATCAACATAATTATCTGTTATATTAAAGACCGTCAATACTACGGGGCCAAAGGGGATTAGACCACACAGCGAGGTCACTGACAGGTGGGCTATCTCATTAACTCAGCTCTCAACTAACATGAGAAAAAGAGGATCATGGGGGACCAACAGGCACCGATTGGGGAAGTTTTCTATTTAGAGGGAGCAAGTAGCTAAAAATAGGAAAGTGGGGCTTTAAATAGAGTTCCAGATGTTGTATAATTTTAGAGCTGAGTTTTTTTCGAGGAGGGGGTTATAAAAATTACGGCGAAAATTTCGCAACGACTCAACCAGCCAGTGAATAAGGACGGGGGGGGGGGGGGG
>BEXV01000298.1:322172-360622 GCA_003118195.1 Hemicentrotus pulcherrimus | reverse complement strand
TGAGCATATGCGTACCCTAAATAGCACTGAATAAGGGGGGGAGGAGGCGGGTGTTGACATTTCTATTAACAAAAATATTTTGATTATACTTGAACAAGAATAAACATCGATATCATACATAAAATAAGTTTCTTTTCTTCTTTATTTCTTTTTTTACCCCAAAAATTTGTTTTCCCTCACCTTGGTATTCATCAGGGTGCATCATCCACGTTGCGAACCCATCAGCTTAATCCAGAGTGACGAACTCCTGTGCATTGGATCAGCATTCCACTGCATTCCATCAAATGACAGACCTAACCTAAAGCTGCAATTCTAATGTCATTATTGGAGAAAATAGCTTCATGACGTCATACTTCCTGTTTTTAAAGTGTTATATTCCTTACCATTTGTGTACGACATCCTTGCAAAGATGCAAGATGTCCATCCAAGACCTCAGTCAAGTAGGATCTAACGGTGTCTTGTGGTGTTCACTTGTTCTTCAAAGTTCGTCCGACTTTTAAGATGGCGGTGAACTTTACGGCCTACTCTTGAGCCTCCCGTGACCTAACCTAAAGCTGTAATGGTGAATGTTAAGCATGATACACATAAATATTTCCGCTGATATAAGAGTTTGGCTGATCGTTGAATCGATTTTTTTTTTCCCACTTACCTCCTTGTACACCTCACGTTTTCCGACGTAGGGATATGTGAGATGTCTGCTTCGTCATCCTTCCTTCAGAGGGTTCATCCGATGATGGTCTTCACGGCTTGTCTTCACGTGACCTAACCTAAACGCTGTAACGAGAATTTTAGCACAACAGACCTCGGTCAAGTTTTGTCTGTGTTGTTCACTTGTTCTTCAAAGTTCGTCTGACTTTTAAGATGGTGGTGAACTTCACGACCTACTCTTGAGCCTCCCGTGACCTAACCTAAAGCTGTAAGGGTGAATGTTAGCATGATACACATAAATATTTCCGCTGATATAAGAGTTTGGCTGATCGTTGAATCGACTTTTTTTTCCACTTACCTCCTTGTACACCTCACGTTTTCCGACGTAGGGATATGTGAGATGTCTGCTTCGTCATCCTTCCTTCAGATGGTTCATCCGATGATGGTCTTCACGGCTTGTCTTCACCCTCACGTGACCTAACCTAAAGCTGTAACGAGAATTTTAGCACAACGGTTCATACGAATATCCAAGCTGATTCTTAGATCAACAGCTTTTTTTGTCCACTTACTTGATAATACCCGACAAAGAGATCTGGTGAGGGCTTTGGTCAAGAACTAAAAGCTTCCGTGACCCTCTTGTTGGTGGTAACTTGCTAATTCAAAGATGCGACTGCAGTGTGCTTGGTAGGATCTTTGCAAGGTACTTCCAAGTCTTCTCCTCTGCATGTTCCCCGTGTACCTAATCTAATTTTGTATCGATTTTTTTTTAAATAAAAAAAATAGGAATCATCAGTTGTTTCTTACCTGAGCAGTTCACTGATGACATCATAAACCTTGATGACATAGTCGACCTTCTTCTCCAACTTAGACTTATGCTTTTCCTGATCTAGACCTTAGGGCTATATCCCCTACTCGGTCGTGATGAGAAGCGGGTTTCTTGGTTCCTTTAATACGCTTGTGATCTAGACTGCCTTTGATTGACGTGACATGCAGCGTTACCAGGACCTAATCTGTTTCAAAGGTTAGTGAAGGGAATTCCTGGGGCCGTGAATAAGAATTGAATTACTCCCATTCACCATGAAACCTCATTGCCATTATTTTTAGGGTACAAACTAATAATATTGCTGGTGGTAAAGTATGCTTCCTATCAGAGAAAAAAGATTGAGTAGAATAGAATTTAACAAAAGTAGAAATGCACCTCTACACGGCTGTTCCTTGCATGATATAATCGTATCTCCTTCTCCCTGAGTCTCGAACTTGAAGTCGGGTGAGGGCGCCTCTCCTTTCTTGAATTCGACGCAAAGGAAGTTATATTCACTGCACCCGACCTCGTTGATTGGAAATGGAAATTCGACATCGTCCAGGTTGAGGGGTCCACCTTCCTCGAGAGGCACTGACTCGTCGAAAGGATCAAGGATCTGGGTCAATTCATCTTTACGGGGTCCGGAACCCTCAGGATTCTTAGCGGCGAAGACACCTAACTGCCACAAACCGTCTCCGTCGACATTGGGACTGTCAGGTTCAAACAGTACGTCTGCGTCGATGGTCAGAGGGGCCGGATCCTCGAACGGTGCATCCCCAATATCAAAATCCCATTCAACATCGATGGCAGTGGCACCTATACACGAAAATCAAAACATAGACGGAGAATTTAAAGTAAATACATCAGTACGATTTCTCCTAATTAAAAAAATAGGTTAAGGAAACTCATCAGTTGTAAAAGAATATTATCTGTATATCATTTCTCCGCACAATTGTGTAAAACATTTGTTTCTTCTGCACGAAAATGGTCTTCTAATTCTTAAAAATTTATTTTTCATGAAAAAAAATTGTTTCATTTTACCTTTGCAGCGGTCGCGGAAATCAACGCAAGTTGTCGTAGCAGCTTCATTTGGACGGGACTCGTAGAAGAAATTAACAGAGGCGTCTGGATTTTTATCAAGATCGAAGCAGAGGTATGGAACATCCTCGCATCTCAGCCCCGTCATGTCAAAGTCGAAATCAACATCCTCCATCGGGAGATCCTCTCCCTCGTTGAGATCGTTAGCGGCTGTAAACGGATCAAGAATCTGATCAACTAATCCGACCTTGGTTCCACTGCCTTCGGGATTTTTGCTGGCGTATGCGGACACCTTCCACAGTTCGTCCCCTATGACATTGGTGGAGTCATCTGCTGTAATTCCACTCAAGTCAACGTTGAGAAAGTTGTTCTTGTTCTCGACGAGCACTTGGTCACCAAGATCAACGTCAAGGTCTGTAAATATGGCCCCTGTTACCGAAAGACAAAACAGAACAGAATGAAAAGGAGTTCACATTCGAATTGAATAATGAATATCTAAATATTATTGTTATATACACTCGGCTGCAATACATCCCCAATTACACTTAGAAGCAAAAACAAATATTTAACAGACTTTAAAGGTGCCTCTTCTCAAAAGTTACAAGACCTACCTTTATTAAGGGAACAAAATTCGGGGGGCTTTTTGTTTGACGATGTTTGCCAGTATAGATTCGGCCGAGGAAGCGTGATTCTTGCCTCCTGTCCCCTCCCCCGATCTGATAAGAAGTAGTAGTACAATTTAGTAGAAGCAGCAGCGAACTCCAGATTCTGCTTATTTTAGTCAAATAATTGTTTAAGATATACTCCAAAAAGACTAAATAGGAATATGTTATGGAACCTTACCTCTTACAGAACCCTAAATAACACTGAATAATGACATCGATGGATTCTAGAGTATTGCCCACGCACTCTCTATTAAAATTAACCACTCTTTCTCCGCTCTAAAGGTAAATATTTTCAGTGAATGCATGCAAGCTTACTGGCTAAACATTCCTGTTCCTTGCACGTCACGAGGGTGTTTTCCTCGGGATAAGCATTGGCTGATCCCACTACTCTGAAATAGTACAGTGGGTTTGGATCGTCACCTCCAGTAAACTCTACGCAAACATAGCCAAAGTCATTACAACCGACGGTGCCGATTTCAAATGGGGTTGTTGCCTCGGGGACTTCTAACATGCCACTGTCCCTTTCCAAGGTGATGCCTTGCTGAGGCCTATCAAGGATTTGCTCTTGATAGTTGAATCTTTCTCCACTGCCATCGGGGTTTCTGCTCCCGAACAGCCCTTTCCTCCAGAGACCACTGCCAGCGACTTCGCGGTTGTCATCTTCAAAGATGACAGTGCTATCAATACTCACGCCGGTTTCTTGACCGGGTAAGACTCTGTCCGTTGGTGTTAAGTCCCAATCCAGAGACTCGGCCCATACATCTGTGCGACAGAGAGCAGAATTCAGTGTCATGTATTGTCAACATACTCTCTTTATATCCTTGTTAAGGTTAAAAAGTTTCCTCGCGGGCAAACTTTCGTTCCTTCTTCTCATGTTACATAGTTGATTAACACTGAAGAATAATGGTAACAACATTGAATTAGACATTAAAGAAGGAAAACACGCTAGTGCACGATTAAATAATTCAAGAGTGAAAGTCCATCACATAACTTGACGATCCTCAGTAACGTCTGATGAAAAGGAACAAGAAAGAAGTTGGAGAATTCAGACTTACTTGAAAGACACTCTTGCTCACGACAACTGGTTAAGGTGTTAGCCTCTTTGGACGAATCAATTGCATCTTCTACCCGGAAGAAGAAGTTGGGCGACGGGTTATCAGCTCCCGTAAATTCAACGCAAATATAACCGTATTCATTACAACCGATGGAGCCCATTTCGAAGTCGGTCTCTACGGACTGGAATTCAAGCGGTGTGTCGGGATTCAGCGTAGTCCCTTGCTGCGGTCGGTTCAATGTCTGAGACACGTAGCTGAAGCGGTCACCGGTGCCTTGTTCGTTCCGGCTGCCGAAGAGCCCCATGCGCCAAAGACCATCTCCTGAGAGTAGGGGGTTGTTCTCTCGGAAGGTAACATAGTTATCGAGGCTGACTGTCGTCTGTTCACCGGGGATGACCGTCTCAACGGGTTCTATAGTCCAGTCCATCTCCTGGGCAACGATACCTACGAAAAGATATAAACATCTTATCAAAAAGACATTAAAAACGGTCGTTTGTAGCATGGTCTATATAATTCCATATCGCTAATAGATTTATATTTACGATACCACTTGCTGTAATTGACTGTTAATCGGGTTATAAGGGGATTTCTATTTCATGAATATCGCTTCGATCATGTGGGAGAGATATGAAATATGCATATATTTTGTTACATGCAGCAAGACATGGAGAGAGTAGTTTCCTTTATAGCTTGGACACCGTTATAATTAAGTTGGAGAGCTCATCAAAAGTGTACGACATGTCATTATGTCTTTGATATCTTTTAAGTTGGACGGCCTGACAGCAGACATATTGGTGGATTTATCAATCAAAGTAATTAATGTACCCGGTGTATTCAGTGCTCTTGATGAAACTAAATCGTCGTCATCGCTAAAAAAGCGGGGGCAGGTTAGATGTTATACGTCTACATGTTATTCGTATATTACATTTTGTAGCTTCTGTCCCCGCCTTCATATTCTGTGGTTATCAAAGTTTTAGGTTAACTTTTACGTTTGATATAATATGTTGTTGCTCAATTCGATTTTTAGGCGTTATAATGTCAATGTTGTCTCTGATCAATAATCGGTAACAAATAAACACAATTTTGCGAGCATTTTTTTTTTCTCTTCTCTTTACCAAATATTGAACAACCGTCACCAAGTTGCTCCGACGAATTCGGATAACAGGATTAATCCGACAAGAAACCGTATCTGTTCCCACATCGGCGGATGGTTGACACCCTCAATATTGCATATCAAAGACAGTAGGCTAAAGACCCCCCCNCCATATCATACTATCAGACTGCGATCCAATTTATTGATGATATTGCAATATCAATTATATAATAGATAAGTGTACAAGAGGTATTTACCTATGCATTCTGGAGACGCGGTACAGCCCGTAAGAACACTTTCATCCGGATAACCTGAGAATTGAAAGTCTAGGTTCGCTTTGGCAATGGGATTATCTCCTCGGTCGATGCGAACACATATGTACTTCATGTCCTCGCATTCGGCCATAGGGTCATTGAATTCAAAGTTGATGGGTGCGAATTGAAATTTCTCCTTCTTTTTGTAATACTGATCCATCTGAGTCGGGTCCAGAACGTTTCTCTCGAAGCCATATCTAAGAAAATATGAAAGATGAATCGAGGGTGATAATTAAGTTTCTTTAACGAATCCATTTTTCATATTCCATATCATCCATATGAACTATTTATATTTAACTACACATCTTTGCTTCCTTTGTAGATATTTTCATTTTTTGATCAATGATTTAGACATTGAAGAAGATTACAGTATACGTTTTGGTTTCGAATTGCCGTTCAAGTGTTTCTTGAACAATGGAAGTGACGAGAGTGGATTAATTTTCACCCCCTCCTTTCTTCTGATCTTCTAAAACGTCCCCTTCGAATTCCGCCCGCCCTCCACTCCCCGTCAGTTCATGTAATATCTCACTTTGTCCCTCTGCCGTCAGGCGTTGATGATGCCCATGCACTGAGTGTCCACAAGTCCTCACCGCTCACACCCGTTGTATCCATGGCTTCTTGGAACTTGATGGGCACATTCAAAGAGACACTGTTGTCCCCACCCTCTGCTATGGTGTTGGTACTGGTAATCTCTGGTAGAACCTTCTTCACCTTGACATCTAAAGAGAGAGAAAACAATTGTTTTATCTATAAAATCTGGGCAATAGCCAGCGTACCAGCGAACCAGCGAACAACATGAACGCTGTTCTTCTTGCAAGCAAATGATTTTCCATGTTATAGCTTAAATATGAAGGATTTGCCTTCTTCATGAAGTATTTGTTTGATTTATAAAAGCTTCTCTCATGGTTCCTACTCCATTTACTGGATTTTTTATTTTTCATAAAAGGTCGCCAGACATCTTTATCATCTCTGGTTGCCTCATTTTCTCTTTCAATCTATAAATCGAGTAGCTTAAAATGGTAAGATATGAATCTACATTTGCCACTCTCCACCAACTTGAAGGTATAAATGGGTAACTGGCAATCGCTGGAGTATTAATTATAACAGGGTCATCAGAAGGACAGCATTGATGCCGATGAGGCTTCTTTAGATCAACAAAATTATTATTATTGTCGTCATTATTATTGTTATTATTAGTAGTAGTAGTATAAGTAATAGAAGTGATTTTAGAAGTAGCAGTAGTATAGCAGTAGTAGTAGTAGTAGTAGTAGAAGTAATATTGGTAGTAGTAGTAGAGTAGTAGTATTGGTATGTTAACCATAATAATAATTATTGTTATCATTGTTAGTAGTTGTACTAGTAGTAATAGTAGTAGTAGTGGTAGTAATAGTATTAGGCTAATACTATTAGCAGTCATGTTAGTAGCAGTAGTCGTAATATTAGTCGTGGTAATAGTCGAAGTATTAGATACCAATAGGCCTACTCACTGTAGGGGCATAGGAAGCAGCATTCTCCCTCCGGTTTTACAGGTTCGGCGCAGAAGGCCGGCGGACAACTCTCAATGACACAGGTAACAGTGGCATTGTCGCAATTACAAGAGGTGCATTCGTCCACTTTCCATGTATCACCGTGAAGGTAAGGAATCCCGCGGTACACGCAGGGCAGTAGCAGTTCTCCTGAGCTGAAACTTATAGAGAATGACTGGGACGATTCTGCGGCAACGAGAAAGATGGATTGGTGTAAAGTGATAGAGAAAGAAAGAGAGGGAGGGGAAAGTGAGCGAGATGTGGAGAGAGCGAGAGGGAAGGGGGGAGGGGAGAAACCGATAATATTTTGTTCCTTTTAAATGACAATACATTTACTTGGTAACACAGGTGTACCTGAACCAGCCTGTTTTTTATAAGGGGATACAGATGAAAGCCATTTACGCGAATATACGGAGAATAAACAGACCTAAGGAAACAACATCTCTCTACAAAATGAAACTATAAAAACAGCCCCTCCCCCTTCCGTTCCGCTAATATTTCATACCCAAAATGAGAATTAGATTAATTTCAAATGTTGGCTAAGAAGAAACAAAATCGGGATATTAAGATTAAGGACGATAGCATCAAGTCAAGTTTTATCATGATTAAGGGTAATATTTAGTAACATTTAACAACCATCAATAATGGGATTAGAATAAAAGTGTAAATTGTATATTTTATTCCATTTTCTCTCCCTCTTTTTTTCTTCCGTCTGTCTTGTCTCTCTCTCTCTCTCTCTCTCTCGTTCTTCTAGCTCCTATCTCTGTTCCCTCTTTTATTAATGCACATACACTCGGACCTTTACAGAATCACTTTAAGAATTGTTGGTATTTCTTTAAAATAGCGGCCGAAAAAAGATGAATTTAAAAAATTACGAAATGTGAGTCTTTTCACAATGTAAATCAGCATTATATATTTGAAATCAAAAGCTAGAAAATAGTTATTAATTTCCAACATAAAAGCATATTTTTAAACCAACTATTTAGAAAATTTCAAAATAGTACAACCCGATAATAATTTAATATGTTTTTCATTTAATCTTCCGAAATTCATTGGGACAATATTGTCAAAAACTTTGACGTTGCATCATTTCTTTTTTTTCAGTAATACATTTCTTAGCTGGTTGATGGTTTTTAATAGTAAAGTAACATTTTTATTTTTTATTTTTTATTTTTTTTGTTTGTTGTGCACAGATGAGATTTCTGTCGAACTTATTGAATGTCTTTAAAAAATTGTGAACCTTAGTTTATATGCAAGCTCATTACGTCTAATTCACGTAAACTTGAATATATCAACTATTAAAAAAGGTAAGTGACATAATTTTTTACTATTCAGATCTACCCTTTCATCAACTTTTTGGTAATAAAAAAAAACTTATGAAATACGCCAATGAAAATGGATCGCAATATAATATCTAATTTTATTTTCATACGACTTTAAGACAAACTCTGAAAAACCTCGATCCTTTCTTAATGTTATAAATAATACGATTTATCTACAACACAATTTGAGAATTATATTGATTGTGCAACTCTGAACGTATTAACCAGGTAGTTAGGATCCATTCCGCACTCCCTGCAAAGGTTCGTTTAAGGCCGATTACAACTTATAACGTATACGAACAAACAAAGGGCCTGTAACTGAAAATGTAACGATAAGTCGTACCTCCTCAAATCGTGGCTCTCATTTAAAACAATCATAACTTAACAATGAATAGAAACCTGCAATCAATAGTATACTTTAACTATTAACTGTCAGTCGATTTGTTTTCCACGCGACCCTACATATATTTACCGATATTATTGCGTTACTCCAAAATAACCATTAATCACAAAATAATGTAAAGAATCATTTGAAAATAAAATGTACCCTACCTTGTGCTTGACAAAATACTGCGAAAGAAGCCACGCAGGCGATTGCTAAGAGGAGGGCGTGCCAACGATGGTGGAGTTTATCTTTGGAGCTGTACATGATGTATACTCTAAATAGCTACATCAAAATGAAAAACAATTCCCAGCGAAAAGGTAGATGTATCTATCTGACCAACTTTTTTGACATCTGGCGCCGCAAAACTTCATTGATTTCAAAACGAAGCTAGGTAACAATGCGAGGATAAAACAGTTGGAATGAATTAATTTCAATGATTGTCAAAGGACCGGCGTTCGTGTCTTGAGGAAAAGTAGCCTTTGTGCGTCTAGGAGCGCCAGGGGAGTTAAGAAAACACGACCCGGCAATGAGGTTTATTCAGTTGTTTAACTTGGAGCACCTTTTAATGTTCCTAGCAGACAAGTGGAGCAAATTAAATCGTTTAAGTGGGACGAAGCAGCCTCCAACAAGGAATATGCTGACTTCAAGAATTTCCGGTTTTGAGGGTTCTTTGAGGAAAACCGACTTGTCACTTGATTAAAAATGACAGAGTCTGCACAGTGTGGGCAAGGTCGTGATCTTGGTGAAGATGTGTTTTGATTCTTAAAGACATACTCTCCAGTTTCGATGTGCGTTGCGTCATAGTTCTCATACACCCGACTTGGTGGGATTTCCAATTTGATTGATTGATTGCAATTCGTTTATGTTTCCATACCCACATCGTCCATACGTGTATAAACTTTCTACATGTATGACCACATAAAATAATACGTACACAAAAAGTGGCCGTCAGAATCATAGCTTGAGCTGACGTCCTCATCATGAATAAAATAAACAGTACAAACCTCAGACAAACAACTGCAAATGCGCTTTTTTCTACAGGGGGGGGGGTGGCTAAGTTATTTAACAGCATTCTCCAAACTATTCGCGATTGCACATCTCTGTTTAAAATTCATTGATACCGTAAGACCTTAATATGATTTTTTTTTTTGAATACAATTGTTCTTGTTTTAAATAATATTGTTCTGTTTTGTTTCCCCCCCCCCCTCCATCTTTTTCAACTAAATCTTACTTTTCTTTCTGGTCCCCATGGAAGACCAGCTGCACTATACGAGTACAGCTGAAAATGGGCTACCAAGCAGTCACTTTCTCTGTCTCTTTGTTTATTTCGCTGTGCTTTTTATTGTATGGTAGCCCTAAATGGACATCAAGAATAGAACGATTTTGATCTTGAGGTCTCACAGTTACGAGGTCATTGCTTTGCCACTGAATCATGGGTAGGGTAGGGGGCAGCCCCAACAAACTAAAAAGAAAATATAAAGTGCATTAAATTATCAATAATTCATTGCAATTCCACCCCGGTCCCTAATAGAAAAAAATACTTTGTTTTTCCAAGCCTTGAACTATAATGCATGGCCAGCAATACATTACTCTACATTTGCCACTCTCCACCCATGAATCAGATGGGTACCAGGAGGCAGAATTCCTTAAATGCTGTGAGAACGGAAGTTGGTAGTCTGACATGAGCCGGTGAAATACTGGAGTGTCTTGAGCAGCTTGATGGGTGGATATGAACGCTAAAAAGGAATATATCAATAATATTATCAGTATTACTATTAGGACTATGATGATACGTATGGTGAAAGTGTCAAATTTTGTCTTTTGTTTCAATCAGAAACTGACGTAGATTAGGTGATAAGATACGTTAATCATTTAACTCGATCATAGTTTACATTGTAGAAGAACTCGACTCTTTGGAAAGGTTTGCGTATACTGAACGGGGAAAAATTGCGTGAATGGACAGCAGCCTACATTTATCAGACAAAGAGAACTATTGCTTAAAACAGAAGTTACGTATCGTAGCTTCCTTCCCCTAAATTTACTAAAGATAAGCAACTGTCATTCCAAATTTTGTCAGATTTTTTAATGAATGATAAAGTATGTCAAGCATTACTTATTTATTGCCAGTCAACGTTTTGGGACTGGTAAACAATTAATTCAGAGTTTCTCGTCCGGTTTTTACAAAAATGAGGACATGTGGAGGAGGGGGAAGGGGCTCGAGGTAACTTGATATATGCAAACAATTCCTAGTGAGCTTATTTCAACAACAAAATTGTGTGAATTCAATTGTCATTCTCACATGCACTGCAAAGGTTGAAAAGGGGCAAAACCGGATTTATACAATATGTTTTTTTCCACCCCATTGCCTAGATGTCCCCGTAATTTTTGTATTGAATTTCAGAGCAACTATATTATAAAAGGAAGAAGGAGGGGACGAGAAAATAAAAATCATTCATATTCAGCATGCATTGTGAAAAGGAACTAGAGTGTCTGTAAAAGTTTTGGGGTATTTTTTTTGTTTAGAAAAGAATATGAAAGAAGTAGAAAATATGTGGAGAAAGATAGGACAATATCGTTTCGAAACAGAAGTCACGTACAGCATCTTCCTTTTGATTAGATCCTTTGACCCCACTTATAGTCACCTACTTTCCAAAAAAACCTTCAAACTTAAATTGAGCTGACGTCTCTATCGCATAACCAGCTCAATGTCGTTGCCAATTTGCAAATCACTTCATCTTGCCTTTAAGTGATGCGTGGTAAATCACTTGGGACAATTGTTGGTAATTTTCCCTTTCTCAGTAAATGTCTTTCCGCTCCCCTAGGGATGTTCCGTAACTTATCTAATTTTGTAACAATCGTTGTGTTCCTCAAAACATCTATCTCCATCTAGATGGCTAGACATACAATGTCATCGTGAAAGGAACTTAGACATTTAATTCGATTGGCTGAATCTTTTAGTAGAATGGTTGGTTCAAATTACGTTTTAAAATCATGATAATGCAACGATAATTATATATAATAATAGGGGTTTATTTGCCCAGTGAAGCCACAACGGTATTAATACTGCTCTTCTTGTGGGCCCAGCGATTGCCAGGTCCTCATTTACACGAGTGGCAAAAGTGGAGAGAAATCTTACCTTGATAGGAAAGTACTCTAATGAAAGACAGAAACATCAAAGAAGAAATCGGACTGGCGAAAATTTGAATGAAATCGGGCAGAAAATGAAAAATGTATGAATTTGTGAAAGTTGTATTCAGTATAATTGTGTATGGGCTCTTCAAATTGGATGAATAATTAATGTCTCTGTGATGTATTGAAAGCAAATTTTCCCATTTGCTCCTACAAACAAGAATGACTAAACTACGTCACAGTCCACTGAGCAAACTGCCAATTTAAAATTCGCATAGACTTAGTGATCTCATATTTCAAACATTCAAAACCTTTTTTTCAATTAGTCCGATTTATTTCCAACTTTTGCCATTCTGTTTATCTTTCAGCTTTCGTACAAATGGAATCATTATAAGGGTTTGATTGCCATTTGCGTATCGCCAACGGACGTTAGTGCTGGGTTTTGATTCGAACCTTGAAGTGAATGAACCACTATACCACGGCACCTCCACAAATTAACTAAGATGTTGCTGAATACGTTTTTTTTTTTTTTTTTTAATGAAGAGCCCTTGACACATATATCCGTACATGGGACTACACAAGCATTTTGGCATCAGATTTGATCCTAACCTGTAAACTGCAGAAAGTCTTCTTTAAAAAAAACACACATATGAGAGAACTTCAAGAGCAATCTTTCTTTATTAGAAATTGTTACAACGATATTTTCAACATGAAAGTAATACAAATGGGAACGTTGGCAACGGGTTTGAGGCCTACGTGCTCCTTTACCAGAACTCAACTTTTATTTTCAGCTAAACTGCTTTCGAGAAATGTAATGTAAGTGATGGCTATTTGCTAACTTTTTTGCATTTAGTCTCACAACACTCACAACAAACCCTCCTCCACTCAACGACAAGTGTCATTGTGATCTATTTCAGCCGGAAAAATGATTCATAATTCATCTCAAGATTACTCATATCAGGTCTTTTTAAAGATATAAAAGTGTCGTTTTATTTCTTCAGTTATTTTACCGTGTGAAGAATTCATTACCTGTAGAAATAAAAATCAGCAAAATAGAACAACGACAGATAAGACCAAAAAAGAAATTATATACATGTTTCTTTCACGAGTTATATACGTCAAGAACATTTTTAGTATAGTTTTCCTAACGGGGTCTCTCTCTCTCTCTCTTTATATATATCTCCCTCACCCTCTTCTCTCCGCTCTCCTCCAATGTCAATCTCTCTCTCTCTCTCTCTCTCTCTCTCTCTCACTCTTCTAATCAGTCTCTTTCTCTGCAAATCTTTTTTCCTTTCTTAAAGCACATTAAATTGCCACAAATTTTCCTTCATTTTACGCGTCGATCTTGTCATACCTCGAATATAATTAATATCAGAATCCATTGTCTTTTTAACATAGTGTAGCGATATGGAATCCCTAACAATCATACAAACAGAAAAAAAATGTGTGACTTTTTCCCTTTATCTCACTACTTAAAAATAAACCTCATTAGTTTGTTTATAAACTTGTCCTTATTTTTAATGGGCATTCCTAACACAGGCATTAGCTTTTGCTGTTCGCCTGATTTTGTTGCTTTGCTTATCATAATGTAAATGAGAAGGGCAAAATGTGTATATCTTTATTAACATTCTATTATTGATAACACGCTCGTTCATTTCCATGATCATATGATTATATGCAGTAAAATTCTATTAGCTCACATTTGCCCCTGTGTACATGTACCTATCAAATAAAGCGGCATTAAATTCGAAATATTCAAATGAAAATTATTCATACCTCCACTTGGCATAGTTGTAAAGTTAATTCAGGGTGTTTTTATGTGGGGGGTATAATTAGTTTAGTCTGTTTGAACAAGTACACCTTTGTGTATTTTTCTATATATGTAATCTGTCATGTGTTTTGTAAACTAGGAAGAGATTAATGAAAAGTATAATATTAAACAACGTGGTATTTACTTTTTGAAAGTACAATACAACCTTTTGGGTTTTATCTTCTTCCCTTTTTTTATTTTCCGTTTCGAGTATGTTGTTGCTGTTAATTTTGTATTTATTTGTAATATAGTGGATTACAAAATTGTTCAACTCAAGTGAATGTATCATCATAATTAGTTGTATAATATAATTCATATAATGCGTTATATATATAGGCGATAAGCGGTATCTTTGAGGGAAAAAATAATTACAGTACTCACGAACAATATCAGGCACCATTATTATCACCAATACGTCATTCATCACAACAAAACACAAAGTCAAAATCACAATCTCAAAAACACTTCCAGTCATCGATAACATGCGACACTGAGTAATAATTTGAATGATACACTTTTAATTGAATGTATTGTACTTCATTTATTTTATCATGATCATTTAGCAATATTCCACATCCATTATCGAGTTTTAATTTTGTATTGAATTGAAGTGTGCTGGAAAACGCCTTACAGTTGTTTTTCAAATTCCGAAAATAACATTTCAAAGTAAAATCGATAAAATCTATGCACAATTGGTATTGTTTACTTTGTGAGATTATCTGACATAAATTTATGTTCTAAAGAAAAAAGCTTGGCATTAGATTTTCTTTGTTATATATCCGTTCAACACACCTTGAACTAATATTCATTTTTTGTCTTTGATAGAATCACACTCATAGTTTTTGTAATGGGTGTACCTTAAACATTTACCCTTATGAATTCACAAAACATAACATTTATAACTCAAGTAGATTAAAATACACATGGGATTGAAAGAGCTAAATTGACTTAGTAAATAATTTTCATAACGTTAATAACGTTTATAATGACTACGGGGTTAAAATTTCAATCGATTTTGACAAAGTATTTGCTAAATATAAATTATGATCCGCTTATGTAATCATTTGTAAGCCCAAGGCTAAGCTTATACCACGATTATAATTATGATATAATTTTATACACTTCGAGTAAAAAAAAATAATCAAGAATCAAGCTAAAGTTGTAGCCTTCTCTCTGTCTCTCACACACACACACACACACACACGCACACACATAATCATGTATACATAATTTTCTTAGTCTCTTTCTCTTTTTATCAGACATACGTGTTTTTTTTTTTCTCTCTCTCTCTATATATAGATATTGCTATCTAACCTTTTCTATTCAAATCTTTTCTCTATTCAGAACTTACGTGTTTTCAAATGTCTCTTGTTTTGTACAATAATTTTTAGATGATATATATATCAGTTCTATTTATTAACCTACACAATCAAGGTCGTCTAATTATTACACAGTTCGTTTTTCCTACATTGCACATTCCAAAGATTTGCGAGTGAAAACAAAAGTGTAATTTCATATTGCACTCAGTAATGACGAATGTCAAATACTTCGATAGATAAGTCCATGAAAGAATTGATATCAGATACAAAAAGGAACACTTTCCAAGTCTATAATCAAGAGTCTTATTCTAAGTCAAAATAATAAATTGGTGAAAATAAGTTTCTTTTTCCAGAATGTGCCCTCTCCAGTAACTAATCTCAAAATGGGGAGACAAGCGGTATTATCTCCTAAAATACCATATAGACCATCTAAAAATTACATTTTGAGTTGGTTATTTTTGAATTCATTTTGTATGGGTTTACAAGGCGGGAGAAAGAACTACCCCGGTCTAACCATATCCTTTATACACTATGAAACACATCATTAAATGAATTACCGAAACGGGCGGAATTTTGCCTTTGGACGTCTCAAAGAATATTATGGCCATGGCATTTTAAGAGAGAGCATTAACACAATCGCAAATACACTCAAGAAATCAACTCAACGTAATTTCTTGTGTCACACATTTCTTGTGTGACACCTTTTATAACGTGTGACCATGACAAATGGCACGGAACGTGATCCGAATATGATTTCTGTAAATAGTACAATACAGGGAATTGAAATTGATCTTGAGTTGATCTCTTAAAGAATCTTTTCGATTGTGTTATATAAAACCGGTTCTATTAATGATGGATTGTATGAAAGTGGTACGCCAGATCAATCTTCTTTTAATGGTCACTCGCTTTTCATCGGAAACTTAGAAATTTGCTCTCTTCTTAGCTTTCTGCTTCTCCTTCTTCTTCTTCTTCTTCTTATTCTTCTTCTTCTTCTTCTTCATTTTCATCTTCATCTTTCCCTGCTTCTTTGACTTCTTCTTCAATATATTTTCTTTCACACGTCTTCTAGGGTGTACCAGTGTTCGCAGTACAGAGTACAGGGTCCGTCTGATCTGTATCATAACATAGGAAAGAGAAAAGAGAAATTACTCAGTTTTACTTCACGGTTGACATCGTGTGAATATGCATAGCTAAAATATACAAGAAGGATACCACGTTTGTTTCATATTGAAAATGAACGATACATGTTTCGATATCTCTATAAATGCAACAAGTCTTCTTGCTTGTCTATTATGTGATTAATTAATCAAAAGTAAAATTCTGACTTGACATAGCACAGAATGGATTTTTTAATCTTTGAGCTCATTTTTAATCCAGTAGAAGACAAATCAACTATTCTCGTTAAACTCACAGCAAGTTCATTAAACTTTTTACAATTTGATTCCTAGAGTTTATTACACAGTGCTTGTAATTTGCATGTAATGATTAAAATATGATTGTAATCAAACATTGCATTGTGACAAAGATAAAGAAAATTTAATGTCGAAGGTAGACCATGTCACTTTGTTCTAAACGACGAAGTCTTGAAGTGGGTTCTGTATGCATATAAAAATTATAATTGAATTGGCTCGCAAGCCAAGCTCGCAGTGTGTTACGTAAGTTTGCCGCCATCTCTTCGTTCAATCACGATTCTGAAAGAAAGAAAGAAAGAAGGGATGGTTGCTAAAAAAGTGTTTGATCAAAATAACGTCCACTCCAAATTAATGATCCTATAGATATGTTAAAAAAACTATCTATAATTGAATTGTGATAATCAACCAGTAGAATGAAATGTTGCATGCTCCCTATTAGGTCATGAAACAATCGAGCATATTGTTTTAACCGCATTTAGTTAAGTATACGTTTAAAATGATTTGATTAAACTATATTTTATTTGAGTGATTTTAAATTATTCAATAACTGTGAGAGACGTTTAAAATGGTAAGTCTGCACACACGTACATCCATTATACCAAAGCTATGATGAAAATTCTACTTTTTACTTAGTTTATGGCACTCTTAATTTACGCCATAGAGATCGGGGCCCATATTCACAATACCTTACTAAGCTTACCTTACTTGTCAACTAATTACACAAATTAGAGTACATACTCATTTGTAGTTAGTTGACAACTAGGCTAAGTAATGTGTTATGAATATGAGCACAGGTATTACACTTTTCATATGAAATATACTATAATAATTCATCAACTTTTGATGAACATGAAAATATGAAAATACTTACCATACACTGTATTACCATACTTACTGATTCATCGTAGAATTCTCCTTCAGTGTACGTCACTGGAGACCGTTTCTCGAAACCGTCATAAGTCAACTGAGATCTTGGACATCCCATAGAAACATTGTTATGTAATTAACACGCGTTTCAATGGGATGTCCACGCATATTGATTTATGGCGGTTACGAGAAACTGGCCCCAAATCATCCGAAGATATTTTTAACATATAACATGGATGCGGTTGATTAAGATCGGGGATGAGGACTGACAATGTCATAATACTGGTGATGATAAACAGGCAAGGAGAGGAGAGGCACATGCATTGAGGGGTCATGCATCAAAAGATAGGATTAGACAAAGAGGACAGAAAAGATGGCAAATCTCCAATAAGAAAATATTCCTGAAAACAACAACCACAATAAAAACATTATCAATAATACTTAATGATTATCGATTGCAATGATAATATCATCAATAATAAAACACTAGTAACAAAAACAAAAAATAATATTAATAATAATAATAATAGTAACAGACTGCGAATTGTATGAAAAAAATACAGATATTCTGATATGGTTAAGATTTTAAAAAACATCACATTTCAAAGAATTCAATATACATGAATATATTTTTTTTTTGTCCATTATTTTAGCAAGGATAGTGAACCGTGGATTGTATTCATGTTGCGTAGAACGTGGTGTGGAAGTATGTATTTCTTTCTAACTAGCTTGTCACTATCCAATCAACATTATGGAATACTGCTTTTAAGTATCGGCTTGCATGGTGATGTAGATATATAGTAGGCGTACGGTTGCACCATGTGAGAGGGGGAGGATTGGGGAGGCCTGAAAGGGACTGTTGGTAATCTGTTCGAAACGTCGAGCCCATCCTATCAGGCTATAATTCCCTTTAGAATTTTGAGCTCAAGAAAGATTACCAACAGTCCTTTTCATAACTACACCCACCCAAAAAAAGGAAGATTACCAACAGTCCTTTTCATAACTACACCCACCCCAAAAAAGGAAGATTACCAACAGTCCTTTTCATAACTACACCCACCCAAAAAAGAAATATTACCAACAGTCCTTTTCAGGCCTCCCCAATCCTGCCCTCTCACGCTGTGCAACCGTAAGCCTACTATATATTATGGAATACGTAATTAGGTCAAATCTGAATCATAACTGGCTTTATTTTTATGAAACTAAATTTAGTACTACTTGCACCCAATGTCAGTCTTAAGGAGAACCATGGGCCTTGTGGTTTTGATTTAGCGTATTGAATCGATATTTTTGTTTTAAATCATTCAATAGCTATTAAATTATTCGTCTCGTCCGATCTCAGGAAAGGCTTTAATTCTACGATTGAAATGTAGTGAATCATTTTAGAAGCTGATAATTTAATTTTAAAAGTGTTATGAGTAATTTATCGCTCAATTTTGTTTAAAACTTCAATTGCATCCGTCACCGCAATACTATTTGCCATAAATTTTCAATAAAGTTTCCCTTTTCCTTCATTAAAATTCAAATGTGGTGCACAAGAAGAGGGAGAAAATGCTTCAACCTCACATGACCCCATCCCCGAAGAAATTGAATAGATTCTTACGAGCTTTAGCACACTTGATCAATTTACAACTTGTCATAGAATCCTCTCTCGTCCCTTCTAGGGAGAAATTTGGACGAGCTCGCACTTGCTTGGAGATCTCGGCACACAGGTAGTAGTCTTCATCGCAGTTGACATCTTCAGAGTTGACCCTTGCCTCAAGGTTCCGGAAGACCATTGAGTCTCCAGATTGCATGTCACGACTGGCTTCGTTAGGATCCAAGGTCTGCTGGTCCAGGATATCTCGCCGACCGGTGCCGTCGTTGTGGGTGGCAGTGAAGGTCTCGAGGCGCCACAAGTTGTCACCAACGGCATCTCCTCCGGCGGGGTTCGAGTCCACCTTGAAGTCGAAGGACAGTTGGTTGGGTCCGTCTTGCAGCTCGTCGTCGGAGTTCAGGGTAAGGCGGGTGTTATCGATCAAAACACCTTTACATTAAAAGAAAAAAAGTATATACCATTTCAAAAGTAGTGTTCATCAATATTTTTGTCATCTAATTTACGTACCTTGCCCATCAAATTTATGTATTAGCCGTTTCTATTATAAATGAATTTAGTGGAACTGTCCCCGTGTTACAAAGAGTTGATATTAGTCCCAACTGATTTGCGGTTGACATGAATTGCAAGTATGTACGCAAAAGATAATGGACTGCAAACTTGCGATTGTTTTGGTTCTGCTTTATAAGACGGGGCCCTGGACGAACACTCGCTAAAATGAAAAGTGGTCTTAAACATTTTAAGAAAGAGGTATCAAAAGGGAACTACCAAAATTATTTTGGTGAGAATTGTGAGTATTTATTTATCATTAGCCAAACATAACACTATAGTTGCCATAAATTGTGAAGTTCTTACTTAAGAAAGTTCCCATAACTTGTTATTATAACTATTAAAACAGATGAATATGAATTGAAAAAATATCAAGAAAAGCCTTTACTCCCCCTCGAATCAATCCCTTCGGTATGTTCCACACATTGGAATTTTCATAGTAATAACTTAACAAATCATATACCTTCACAATTGAGTTCGAAACAGTCGACAAGCACGTCATCGGTAGGTTTGGCAATGAATTCAAAATCTGGATCGGCATATTCATGCTTGCGCAGCTCAGAACAGAAGTACCTGACCTCATCGCAAGTACGTCCGGTCATGTCGAAATTGGTGTCCACGGCTCCGTAACGGATGTTCTCACCGGGAGAGGCTGGTCTGTCCTTTTGATACTGGGTAAAGACGTTGGCCTCTTGTGGGTTGAACCTGGGACCGCGGCCGTCGGGATATGTACTACCAAAAGTGGTCAGGTCCCATAGATCTCGACCGTCGGCCTTTCCACTGGAAGGATCGGCGACGCCAGTGATGTCGTAGAGAATGCGGTTGTTGGGTGTGCCTTCGCTTATACGTCCGTTACCCAGGAGGTCCGTCTCCACGTCAGTCAAAATAACAGCTGAAATATATATATTTTTGAATGATGAAAAACATTATTTGGTAAGTCTCTTCTCGTCATTACACTATTTGGTAAGGAAGAAAACAGAAACCGTCTCAAAAAAAAAATCTATTTCCTTTATAAAGGCCTACCGTTAAAAGCAAACGCATGTGTTACGAACTCTCACAGGGACCGTAATTGATATTTGAACAACAGAATTATGTAATGTATATGAAGTTTAGACAAGACTGTTCAGTTTTCTGAAGCAACTGATAACTTAATTTCTTTGGATCGCAATTAAAGCTTTTCCTCGCGCAAGAGCTAATTATACTTTAATTAAAAAGTATTGTTTCATTCATTCTATGTTACAATTTGTAGAAATGTTGGTAACTCATATCGGAGGCGATATCAAGTTGATTTACATGCCATATAGTCGGGTCATGAAACCAAGGCATTCCTAGATATTCCTAGCAGGCATTTAACCGCTCTATTCAGATGTGGCTCGACTGCATCTAATTTAATTGAAATGTGGCAAACAACGGACTTACGTCTGCGGCAAGGTTGTTCTTTACAACTGATGATTTCATCACCACCTCCTTCCACCTCGAACTTAAAATCAGGGGCGGCACGCAAACCCTTGGAGAACTCAAGACACAGGAAGCGGTACTCCGAGTCACATCCGATCTGAGACAGATCGAACTCAGCCTCCAGATTATTTAACTCAAGAGGTGCTCCTTCACCGTCTGCAGGTGTGGATGATTCTGCCCGGTCCAGGATCTGACGGACGTAGCCGAGACGTGGTCCTTCCCCATCAGGATTAGGAGAACCAAAGACTCCAATTCGCCAGAGCCCATCGCCATCGGCAGGGCCACTTTCTGGCAAGGTGCTAAGGTCAACGTTGAGGAGCATATCGTCAGGTTCATCAGCCCTGACCGGTCCAATGGGAGTCATGTCCCAGTCCATGTCGTCGAAGATAATTCCTATGTATTGTGGGTAATTAAAAAACGATGCAAATATATCAAATTACTGTACTGGACATACTGTGAACATGATAAAGACCAGTTAGGAACTGTATCGTTCTACTACTATTTGATAGCACGCTAGAGTCTGAGTAGAATACACTCAGTTGATTTCGCTGATGCATGGAGGAGGACCAAGCTGTAGAGTTTCTGTCCTATATAGCTAAATAATTGTTTAACGATAAGAAATGTGGTTTCATGTGGTAAAATTTCATTATCCAGATTAGCATGATAATCAGGCCAAACAAGGTGTGATGAGCATATGATTAAATCTAATAAATCACTCGTTGCAAAATGCTACATTGATGAATCGTTAACTACATATATTTAAACTGATTGACAATACAACACATACAACAAAAAGTTTGTTTCCCATACAGCCGGGGTAATAATGTGATACTTCGTATTGAGCACAGTAGAGTATATTTATGTAGCAGCTGCGCTATATATGTATAAATGGACATATTATTAGTGTTGCAAATGAGTTATTGAGAGCAACATTAGTTCTCGATAACTCACTTGCAACAATTACTTGTCCATTTTACCTTTGCAAGCGTCATCGGGCACTTCAAAACAACTCCTCAATACCGACTCGTCCGGTTTGGGGGTAAACACGAAATCCGGGATGGACTCCGGGTCTTTGTTAACCTCGTTACAGATGTACTTGACCTGAGGGCACTTGAGTCCGGTCATGTCGAAGTTTGACACCAGCGGAATGAAATCCAGTGTATCTGCTGCTTCCAATACAGGAAGGGCCGCGTGGTAACCCGAGAGCACTTGCTCCTGGTAGTTGGCCTGTGGTCCGTTGCCGTTGGCGCGCTCGCTACCCCACTGGCTGAGGGTCCAGAGATCCACACCTCTGATCGTACCAGTTTCCTCAGTGGTCGTTGCGACAGAGTTATAGGTGATGGGATTTTCCGCTTTTCCTTCGTATAGCATGAGATCCGTTTTAACATCCGTTGGAGTAGATTCGAGGTTGTTGATTTCAACACCTGTACGGAAATATAAACATTAATATTATATTTGGGGAAAACTTCATTATTGCCTTACTTTGATACAATTGCATTGCTTTAAGTTCAGCAATTGTTACATATGTAATTACACCATGAACATGATGAAGAAGGAGGCTACTATTTACGGATTTTGTAGTCTTTGTACATAAATTGATTTAAACGTGTTACATCACATCATCATCTTAAAAAAACACTGATATTTTAAGGAAATTTTCATTTTGCATTTGCATTTGGAAAAATTGTAGTGAATTATTTTGATAATAATGATAATTAGAATAATAATAAGAATAATAATAAGATAACAAAATAAATACCTCTACACGGCTGCTCTTTGCACGAAATTATTGAGTCCTCTCCACTTGTAGTCTCAAATTTGAAGTCTGGCGTGGGTGCTTCCCCTTTCTTGAACTCAACGCAGAGCCACCTGAATTCATCACAGCCGATGTCGTCAATGGGGAAGTCGACATCAAGCTTGCCGAACTCCAGAGGTCCACCGTCCTCAAGAGGTAAGGCTTCGTTGAACGGATCAAGGGTCTGTGTAACCTCGTGTCTGCGCGGTCCGATGCCGTCGGGGCTATTGGCGGCAAAGACACCCAACTGCCACAAACCATCACCAATCACGTCGGGACTGTCCGGGTCGAAAAGGACGTCTGCGTCGATGGTCAGAGGTGACGGTTGTCCAAATGGAGCATCACCAATCTCGGGTTCCCATTCAATGTCTGTGGCGGTGGCACCTGAAAAAGGACATATGCATATGCATTTACCTCTTGCACATGCTTTATATTTGAATGTGTGGTGACGATCTTTAACATAATTGCTCAGTGCTTAGTATATAAATTCATGGTGAAACGAAATTGCGAAATTGCATTCAGCTATTACCCAAAAACAGTTTATTTTGGTATATCTTCATTTTAGGAGAATGTGGGGTTAGCCTGAAAAGCTTCCCACAAGCATGTGTGGGTTTCAATGGCACACTCTTTGCAAGTGCAAAGTATGTGCAAATTTACAACTGTAATTGATAGCCTACAAGAAGGGAAATCTGAATAAGTCAATACTAACTTAGAATTTGGGTCATCAGCAACGAAAGACAGAGTAATATTTATAACCACACATTACTTTTAGAAATAATTTCCTTTTCAGCATTACGTATTTGAAAAACGAGATGTAAAATGTAAATGTAGGCCATTACCCTTGCAACGATCAGTCATGTCTACACATGTAGTCGTGACTGAATCATCGGGGCGAGCTTCAAAGATGTAGTTAACACTGGCCTTGGGATTCTTATCAAGGTCGAAACAAAGGTACAGAGGGTCTTCGCAACGCATCCCCGTCATGTCGAAATCAAAATCAACTTGTTCAAATGGAAGATTCTCCCCTTCATTCAGGTTGGTGCCAGCTTCCATGGGATCGAGAATTTGCTCAACCAGACCGGTCTTTGGTCCTTCGCCCTCGGGGCTCTTGCTAGCATATGCACCGACCATCCATAGGTTGTCACCCCAGACGTTTTTTGAGTCGTCGGCCGTGATTCCGCTCAAGTCCACTGTGAGAGGATTGTTTTTATTTTCGATGAGGACTTGTTCACCAAGATCGACTTCCAGGTCGGTAAAGATTGCCTCTGTAAGAAAAAGTACAAAAGGTTTAAGAATTAGGATATATAACTAAAATTAATGTTTTCAATGCCTGACGGCCTAGGTAAATGACGCGCAACTGCAATAATGTTGGAAGCAAAGATACATAGATGGAAACATGATACGGAAATAGTTGTCTTCTGCCGTAGCATGTGGCGTATGCAATGGCAAATTTAAATCTGTCAACGTGTTATGAGAAAGTTAGGCGTAATAGTGGAAAGGCTTGTTAATATTCAATATAAATAAATTAGATTAACACATTTAATTGTATATGTGTATCTATCCTTTACCACATGTATATGTCTTATATAACGTTATACAGCTTTTATCACGGGTTTGTTATTCCACTTTTGCTCTGATATGTGCTGAGATTTCAAAGGCACGCAATTTTACTATGTAATCACGATGTTGAGTCTTACTTGTTAAGCATTCTTGTTCCTTGCACTCTACTAGAACATTGTCCTCCCTACGTTCACTTGCGGATCCCATGGTCCTAAAGAAGTACAGAGGTTGCGGATCATTTCCTCCGGTAAATTCAACGCAGACATATCCGAAGTCGTTGCAACCGACGGTACCAATCTGAAAGTTGGTAGTAACTCCAGGTTCTTCCAGTAAACCACTGTTTTCCTCCAAGGTAATACCCTCTTGTGGCCTATCAAGAATATTTGGTTTATAGTTGAATTTCTCTCCAGTTCCTTCAGGGTTTCTGCTTCCATACAGCCCCATCCTCCAGAGGCCATTACCAGCAACTTCGCGGTTTTCATCCTCAAAGATGACTGTGCCATCGATGGACACTTCGGTTTCTACACCGGGTAAGATACTGTCCGTTGGTGTTAAGTCCCAATCCAGAGACTCGGCCCATACATCTGTTCGGCAGAAAACAGAGTAGAAATAGTGAGTTCGTTGAATGAAGTGGTTCGTCGCAATGGTCGAAAGTTTTCTCCTCGGAAAAACTTTCTTTCATTTCTTCATTGGTAAACACAAACATTAAAGAAGGTAAGCTCTTGATACGTTCCCTTCTACAGAACCAAAAATAATTGGCAAGAGTCTCTCAGAGGACAAAACAGGATTTAAAAAGAGGAAAATGTAAAACGATATGTGTGGACGAATATATGAAATTATGTGTTAGACAAAATCGTAGAGGGGTTTGTCAGCAGAATGCATCACTTGGGAAAACCCAATGAACAAAATTATCTTTAGACTCTCAAATTTGGGCAGATGACTTTAAAAATGTTCTTAAAAACAAACTTGATAGAAAAATTTAAATTATAGACTTTGCTGATATAAATTTATGCCCTCAAATAAACAAAGGCACATCATCAAGTGCACACATTTTTATCATCACTGCTTGTACCAGAAATGGGGTAGATTTCTATGGCCAATTTGTGTAAGAATTTTTTAATCAATCAAGAACATAATAAATGTCTTATGCTTCTCGCCCACATGGTAAGGAGGTCGTATTTGTTGATGTTTTTTCTTCTTGCTTATCATGAGCATCCCTCTCCGTGAATGGCTAGCAATGTCGGAGTTATAACAGGTGATCACAAAATCCTGAAATGATGGTCTACGTTGGTTAATAGAGTCCTGATTACTGGCTCCCACGTCAGTTTCTTGTTTCATAGAATGGTACCTTTGCGCAGGCAGATACAGCATTCCGATCCCGAGTCTTTTGGAAAGTTCTTGCAAGTTTCCCTGTTTTGCATCTCTTATTTGCACTTCATTCATGATGAGAAGGAAAAAAAATCGTCTGTATAAAAGGACCTCATGCACTTTCCCTGTTGCAATTTCATTCGCACATGACTATGATTGTATGTCTACTGGTGAGCAGATCTGGTGCCAAGAAGAGCAAAGTATCACGGATATTCATGCCATAGTTCACACTTCCACGTAAAACCTAGCCTTAAACGCTATGTAAGGCCAAAGTGCGCTAGACAACCCACAGGAGCCACAAAGCTGATGTTTAGACACGAAAATGACTTCATTTTGACACTGAATTGACCGTATCTGTCAAGTGATGCCAGGTGCTCTCAAGGCAAATGGTTTGTAGAGCCAAGTGAGGCCGACTATGGTCGCGTAACGCCATGTTACGCAATGTAGACCCTACACCAAGGGTCAGGGCTAACTATTGGTGTTAGATGCCGTAATCGCCACATGATAGCCACGTTCAGGTTGCATACATGGCTTTACACGGCTTTTACTGCTACACTAAACATTAACCTAGGATAACTGGTGAATTAAATTCCTTTAATCCGATGTACATTTTATATAACGGAATATTTATAATTGATATATACAGTGCGTATACAAAAAAGTATACCCAACTTTGGTAGCTCCTGATTAAAAAAGTCTTAACCAATATGACTTTGAAATTGATTCCATTATCAAAATTAAATTAACTTATTTTCTGTCCATTGATACCCTATACATAATATTTCTGCTACGGATGAATGAGCACCAAGGTCTCTAAAAAAGTGTTGTCGAAATCGCCTTATACCAAGTTTGGGCTTAAGGAACAAAGGTTGGTCAAGCCATATGCATGTGCTTTTTTAGTCTTAAATCATTTGAAAATATAAAGGATACCTCGTGGTCTCGTGCTTCAGAGCTATTGTTTGAACTGATGCATTGTACATGTATCTCGGCTTTAACAGAACTTTGTTTCAACTAACAGGATAACTTTGATTGTTTTGAACAGCCTAATAACTTCTTGTCTCATGATATCTAAGTTCTCTCTTCTCACGTTTCCGCTGCGCCATTTCACACGGGTAAGGAGGATAAAGTGTCTCTCTCGAATTGCGAATGAAAACGCAATGGTTATTAAACCCAAATGCAAAGAGGAACACATAATTATGATGATAGATATTAAAGAAATTGACAGCAGACTTTCATGAAAAAGATAACATCCCAAATAACCTTTATCCATTTTGTATCACTCAATGAGAAGGTTAACTTAAACAAAGGATCCGAATAAAGTCAACATTGGAATCACAATAACGAAGAGAATATCATACATTTTTGCATTTTTCTTGTAATTAACATTTCCTTGTGTTTAAATTGATATTAACACCTTTTTCGTCCTCCAACTCCCTAATAGTCATTGTAAATAAATGAGCAAATGTTTTTTGAATGAGATAACACACAAATAAAAGCTTTTGAACCACATTCATTGCTTCAGCCCAAACTTGGTACAAGAGGATTTTGACAATATTTTTTGATAAGCCTGCTGATCAGTCATCCTTGTATCATTAGACAGGGTAATAGTTTGTACAATTAAATATGATTCAAGTTCTCATAGCTTAAAAAATTTGGTTACACTTTTTATACGCACTGTATAATGAGCTTGAACAAGCTTTTGTTAATGATTATAATTGATTTGTAATCTTTAAATGGAAACATAAATAGGAATTGAAATTGAAATTGGAAATTAATGTAATCCGCTGCACTTATGTCCTTTGGCAAGACATTGATCTACATTTTCCACACTCCGCCCAGGTGAATTGAAATGGGTACCTGGTAGGAATTTATTCCTTGAAACGCAGCGCGCGTAACAGTTGCACTGCTAGCCATGAAGTGTAATTATGCTTCATTATTGTAGAGCGCTTAGAGAAGTAAGTGTAAGGCGCTATATAAGCACTATAATTATTATCTTTATATTTCAATAACATTTCATACATCAAGGGAAATCAAAACGTTTATCTAATCACATAGATTTATTTGTGTTGTATATTGTTTCTTTCTTTTAGTCTAGATTTCTGCCATTTCGCTAATCCCTATCCCTTCAAGCGCCGTCACCACCACAATCACCTCGACTACCACTACCACTACTCCCACTACTACCACCACTACCAGTCATCACCAGCATTACAACCTTAACGTCAACCATTCGGGAAAGCAAGGAGAGATGAGTAGAGGATGCAGGATTCCACGACGGAAGAATGGGGTTATGTCACATGCCTCGGTTTTTATAGCAAACAAATAGAAAGTGAATGTAAAAAATGAGATAACCTTTTCAGCAAGAGGCATATAGGAAGAAAAAAATGTGTATTTTTCTTCTTCATGTAGTTAAGTTATATGCCTAATTGGGTTTTGCAAGATCAAGGCCATACATCTAGTTCATGCCCCTATCTCCTACGATATCATGATTGAAAGATATACTTACTTGATAAACACTCCTGCTCTTTACACTTGATGATCGTATTTGATGCTCTAGAATTATCTGTAGCACCCTCTTTGCGGAAGAAATAGTTGGGGGCGGGGTTGTCTCCTCCAGTGAATTCCACGCACACATACCCGAAGTCGTTGCAACCGACGGTGCCGATTTCGAAGTCGGTCTCCACATCCATGAGCTCTAGAGGGACTCCTTCATCAAGGGTGGTTCCCTGTTGGGGCCAGCTCAGAGTCTGTGGAACGTAGCCATAGCGGTCCCCTAGGCCATCGGGGGTTCGGCTGCCGTAGAGACCCATACGCCATAGTCCATTTCCAGACAACGTTGGGTTATCGTCACGGAAGAAGACAGAAGCGTCTATAGTGACTCCCGTTTCCTCATAGGGGATAACCGTTTCCGTTGGTTCAAGTTCCCATTCTAGGTCCTTCGCAACAATACCTGATATTTTTTTTTCATTAAAATGTATTAAAAAAAGGAAAGATTACGTTCTAGTCAGAGAAATGTGCAGATGAGATGTTGTTAAACTGTTACAGGCTCATAATATTACGAGATTACACTATAAAGATATATATATATTAAAAAAAGAATACGCTTAATTCTTTTTATATACATACGTGTATATTTGTCAAAAAAGAAAAGATTACCTCGACATTCTGGAGCTCCAGTACAACCGGTCTGTGCGTTGCTATCTGGATATCCTCCTAATGTATAGCCAAGATTCCCCGTAGTTGTTGGGTTATCACCCCTCTCGATCCTCACACAAATATACTTCATGTCGTCGCACTCGGCCATCGGATCAGAAAATGAAAAGTCCAGATTTTCGAACTCGAATTTTTCCTTCTTTTTAAAGTATTTGTCTTTTTGCGCAGCGTCCAGGATGTCCTCTTCGTATCCGATCCTTAAACCAAAATTGGATGAATTAAACTCGGAACATTAGACGTGTTATCTCATACTCGGACTTCTATGTATAAGAACGTATACCTATTCTATGTATGCATTTTATTTTCTTGTTTATTATACTCTCCGTCTTTGGCCGTCGATATACAGTATACGTTCATTAATTTACGTTATAATAAGGATAATGATAATGGTGCAGGTGATGATAATAATGACAGAAGGGGATTGATCTTGAAACGCGCTTTCATGCAATCCAACGACAGTCAGCTTGGTTTCCTCTGCGCGGGTTTCGAATCCACTAAAGCCCGCCCCCGGCCCCGAGAAATGTAAAAAAAAGGGGGTGTATTTGACTTTCACACGGAGATTTCTTTAAAAAGTGGGTGTTTTTCTCTCATCTCTTTGTAATTAAAAAAGGGGGTTATAAAATATCTTGAAGTTGAACAAAGAAAAATTGATGAAATCCCGCAATCAGATTTCAGAAATTCCTGCTAGTTTTGAAAGCTCATTCAGGATTATTTCATTATGAAAAGTACGGACTTCACAAAATCTGTGAGAGAGAGAGAGGGATAACATGCAGCCAGCATCCACTAGCTGTATGTACCAAGAACTTCTTGCATGTACACTCAGCATGTATATCGGCCTAGGCTCGGCATCAAGCCGAGCCGGGCATCAAGATGGGGTATGAGACGTGGGCCCTGCCAATCATCATTGCGACGTCTTTGAACAGGACCCACAGTCTCCTCGTTGTGGATATTGTGGCTGTCTACCTGTGGCTCACAGGGTGGCACTTTCAGGTGAGTAGTTTGTCCTATAGTTTGATGGCAATAGTAACACTTTCAAACTCATTTTTCTACACCCATGAAAATAAATATATGGGGGACTTGGATCTAGACCTAGACTATGTAGTTTTGTAGTGTAGTGTAGGCTACCCTAATTTACACACAGCTGCATTATACTATCCTGGCTGTGTATTAAAGGGATCGTTTAACAATGTTAAATCTGAGATGCAAGGCCCTAAAAAATTGTGCTTCAAAATGATCAAGAAGAAGAACTTGAATAAGTGCCAACCAGTAATGACAGCTTATCTGAGATAAGAGGGGGGGGGTGTCTGCATGTCCTGAGATAGGGGGTGCATTGAGCAGTTTTACGGATTTAGGGGGGGGGTACATTAAGCAGTGTTCCGAATATAGGGGGGGGGTCTCCAAGTCAGGAAAAGCCTGTGAAAAGCCCGCGAAAGGGGGGGTTCGGAAATGTTGGTAGTTACTCAGGGGGTCTTTTCAAAAAGAGGGAACAAGCATACGCGAACCCTAAATAACACTGAGTGGGGGGGGGGCTGAGACTAAGGTAAGCGTCAGACGGTTATGCTGTTCCGCCTCACTGGCTCTTCATTACTACTTGTTTCATTAAATTGTTTTTGACAGGAACCTACCTTTGACTTCTACCGTCTGGAGTGGCTGAAGCCCATGCAGAAAGCTTCCAAAGGTCTGTCCCAGAGACTCCCGTGGTGTCCATGGCATCTTGAAATTTGATGGGCACATCAAGGCTTATCGTGTTGTCCCCTCCTTCTGCGATGGTGTTTGTGCTCGTGATTTCAGGCGTGACTTTCTTCGCGAGCACATCTATATATTAGGAGCAGTAAACATTGAATTCGATTTGGAGTTCGAATTCGATTTCGATTTGCAGCAGGCGCGTACGCAGGGGGGGTGGGGGTGGTTTTGGGGTTAAACCCCCCTCGAGTTTTGTTTTTTATGTGTATGTTTTATGTATGTTTTTTTGGAAAATACTCCCCTTTTGATTTAACCCCCCCCCCCCCTTGAAAAAAATCCTACGTACGCCACTGAGTTGCAGTGACTCGACTAAAGTCGTACCCTCCGTTCTTTTTGGTTGTATTTATTGACATGGACACGTGTATATGATGGTTTGTACAATGTTTCACGCGTGACCAAACTTAGAGGACGGTAAATATCGTATTTGTCAAGTGGTGGTGGCGGCGGATTTGCAATATCCCACCACTTAAAAAATATGATATTTACCGTCCTCTAAGCTTGGTCACACGTGAAACATTGGGGAAACATCATCATATATACGCGTCCATTTCCATAAAAACAAGCACAATAATTTTTGTGATTAAAAACTATAATAATCGGCTCTATTTTAGCCTCGTAATCTTGTTTAAATATATATCAAATAGCATCACATCATAACAAATACATAATTTCATTTTGCTAACAATGACAAACTCGACGATCGTTAACATTTAGACATACCAATTTTTACTAACCACTACCGAATAAAACACGGAGCAAAAGTTGTCGGAGTAAAAGAAGTTTTTATTTCCATAAGGCACTAAATCCACTTTTAACAATTTCGAGTAAATCAAAAATTTTGATTAACCACTTTCCCCCTTGTCACCTATCATGTCTTGATGGTTTGGAAGACAAAAACATGCATACATTGAAATACATAAGTGAAGATGCCTATTAACCTCTTTAAATGACAGCGGATCACATCACCATTGAAAGACTTACTGTAAGGACAGAGGTAGCAGCATTCTCCCTCCGGTTTTATGGGCTCAGCGCAGAATGCAGGCTGACAACTCTCGATCACGCAGGTCACAGTGGCGTTGTCGCACATACAAGTGGTACATTCGTCCACTGCCCACGATTGGTCATGGAGGTATGGAACTCCTCGGTAGACACATGGCAGTAGACCTGTATCAGAGCTGAAACTGAGAGAAGCCTCCTCCTGAGCTGAAAAGATAAATGTAGATATATATGTATAATTATATATAAAGACAGACAGACAGAGATAGACAAAACCACCGTATTCATTTCCATTCCAAACGAAATACCTAGGCGATTTCATGCAATGTGTTCCGTACAACTTAAAACATTCATTCATATGTTTTACACATGACAGAAAGAAAAAATCTCTTCATCTGTCTATGATTAATGATAATTGTACCAGAAAGCACCAGTATCCAATAGTCATATTAAAGCCCCCTGCACTAGTTCGGCCAGGAGGGATTAGACCTCACTGCATGGTCACTGACAGGTGGTTATCTCATGAAATCAGCTCTCGATTAACATAAGAAAAAGGGAGCATGGGGGACCAATGGTTACCGATTAGGCATTGTTTGCTATATAGAGGGCGCAAGCAGCTATTGGTAGTGCAGTGGGGCTTAAGAGTATCTTCATTTGGGATAAAAATTGTGGGGGGAAATACTTTATGTCGAAATCGCCCATTTAGAATGGCCTCTCCAACGTTCAATCTTATTCTTACTGATCTCTTTTAACACGATCACAAAGATATTCCAGAAATCAACTACAGGGCCGTTTCTGTACCCTATTATATTCCAATTTTAATGTTCGAACGATTTTTTAAAAGGTGGTGGCCAAGGCAACTAAAATGCCCTCGGTTGATTCTCTGTTAAATACAAATGGGAGAATAGAAAGCCAGCTACTCTAAGTATGCTGGATGCGCGTAGCTGTACTACTGACATAAGATTCATGCGTATTTCGCATTTGCGACGTCAACTCTCAGTTTGAATAAAAAGAATGCTGAAACAATATCACTTCGATCAATATTATCATAAGGCTTTTTTTCAATGCCGGATCTTTGTGTTTCTTTTGTCGGGGCCTTTTCGATGCGAAATATTTCATGTTGCTCGTTGCTAGGTCGGACAGACCTTGAGCTTGCTCGACCTGGCAACGGCAGACTGTTTTACGCTGAATGGGCCTTGGTGGGGGAGACCCGGGGATCTGGCGCGGGCGGGTTGGTTCGCGCGTCTCTGGTCTCTCTGGGAGCAGACATGTGCAGATTTTGATGCACGTTGATGATGGTCCATTATTTAATTTATACTGGGAATCTCGCTCAACAAGCCTAGCTTTTCTGAGATTCCCTTTTTTCCCCTCTCAGTTAAATCAAGCAATTTAAAATATGTTGTTTAATTCTGAAACATAAATAGACCTTGTAAACTTATTTGATTACGAACATACCTGTCAGTTTGTTGTAACTTCATTTTTTCTATTATATATTTTATTACTGTATGGTTTATATATGTCATTTAATTTGTGTATATTTGAGTGGAAAAGAAATAAATCAAATCAAATCAAATCAAATCAAATAAATAGCGTTGTGCGTCACCTGTTCTAAATGTATCAACATAACAATTGAATAATTATGTCATTGGACACTAGACTCTTTTAATTGCCCTTAGCCTAGGTTGATATATTGAAAGCCTTTGCGATCGCATTTTCCAATATGACTAGAAAATTGTTTCCTCTCCCGCACATTATGATGCGTGAAACAGAAGCTTTCCTAACTCGCAAGGTCCTTTACGAAAAGGTAATACATTCGAACGGATAAGAGCCTTCAGTTTGCAGTAGATTGACATAATTTTAAAAATAATAACGGTTCATAATTCCAAAGATGAAAAGCTTAATATTTCCGAATTTTAAGTTAGATGCGTTTCGCCTTACGAGGCTTCATAATTATGTTCTAATTCAGTGCTCATTAATTTTCTAAAGTACGATCCAATTTTTTAGTTTCGGAATTACAGCTCTTGATTCAACATCTCTAACCAAATAAGATTTCACAGATAACGAACCTAGATCCATTTTGGGAAATACGAACTAGCGTCATTATTAATATTCGGATTAAAAATATCTACCGATAAATGCACCTTCGTAATACCAACAGTTCAGAAAAGTGTAACTTTCTTCGTCTTTGAAAATAGCCAATTGACTTTTTCCGGATGTAAAAATTGTTAACTTCCTTTTTTCGACTATAAACAGCCTTGTAACTTTTGCAATTTTTATCTGGATTTTCATACGACTATTTGGGACCTTCGGTCAGATCGACAACTTCAACACAAACTAATCGTAAACGAAATATAGTTTCAGCGGGAAAGTCAAATGTGAAGTGGCCAATAACAAGCACAAAATAATGAACATTTGCTTCAGGATTTTCTTTTTTTGGCCTTCAAGATTCTATGATATGAAATGATGAAACACAAAAAGGTTTGAAAATATTGGACGAATGGAGAAAGGCCACGTTGTATTATCATTTTCAGAACACAGGGCTAAAGGGTAGGATATTTTTAGGTTGACGACAAAAATATTGTTCTGACAATACTTCATGATAGCATCTTACCTTCTCCTTGTAATGCCACCAGGGCTATGGCCAGGAATCCTAAAAGCAGTGTCCACCTGTGCCGGTGGAGATGGTCCCCAAAGCTATACATGATGTACAATCTTTGAGTTAGACCGAGTGAAATTGAGAGAGCTTTCTTGCTGACGAACCTTCTAAGTCAGCTCCCTCCTGCAAGTACTAGCTAAGAAGAGTCGAAGTTGTTCAAATGTGCTTCCTAACTATCCTTAGGTGGTGCTCATGGTATATTGTTAGAGTCTGAACCAGAACAGCCCGTCTTCGAAAAAGTACCCGCCCGCAAAACCTTTCCCTTCCTTCAACCCTCCCAACACACACACACACACACACACGCACACAAAACACACACAGCAAATGTGTATATTCTCCCCTGCCCACACTCACAAACAGGCCTTCTCTTTTTCTATATCTTATCTATCTATCTCTCCTCCTCATCGTTACTTTCTCTCTCCCTCTCTCTTTCTCGCTTTCTCCCTTTCTCTCTCTATCTCTCTCTCTCTCGTTCTCACTCTCAATCTTTCTCTCTCCCTCTCTATATCCCTCTTTCCCACACACAAGCACTACAAGACAAGAGAGACGTGAAGTTCAAATGCAAAGTTAATACGATAAGTCGTGTAGTGATTCCGGCAGATGTCCTATTAAAACCCACATAGTCTCATGAACAACAATTGTTCAAGGGCTGCTGACTCTGCAGTCTTTCATAAAATAAAGTAAGAAACAAGACTGATGGTTGGTAAAAAAATTTTTTTTTAAAGCTTTTGCGATAGATCGAATCGAGCGAACAAAAGGGCAGACATTTCATTACAGCGCAAATGTAGTGGTTGGGCGAATATTAGTGATTTCATTATCTGGAGTACAACAAAATGTAAATTTGTCATAGTTTTCCAGGTGGTAAATACTTTTCTTTATATTTGAAATGTACTTCTGAATCTACCAACAGAAAAAATTAAGTTAATGGAGAGACTAGATTTGAAGCTGCTTGTTGGTGGATTTTTAAAAGAAATTGAGCTTTGTATTTATCAAAATTCTGCAGTCAGGTTATACTACCTTTCCTCTCTGTTTTAAAATCCGTTTATTTCTTTCTTTTTACTTTATCCCCCCCCCCCCCCNCCCCCCCCCCCCTCGCCGTTACCGGGAATTCTAAACTTAGTCTAAGATGCCTTCCTTCCTTTCTGTTTTTTCCCCTCAAGACGCCTCATTTTTCCCTATGGGATAAACAGAGGATAATCAAATTTGGGTTTCAGTTTTAGTCCTCTCAGCCCTTTTACCACGATCGACCTATCTGCTGTCAGCATATCAATAGCATCTGCTGAATAAACGAGGCGTCGGAGTCAGAAAACGACCTTCGCATCTTCGTGATCGATTTTTCAAGATAATGGCCCAGATTCCACCCCCCCCCCCAAGTGTGAAGGGCATCATCAGCAGAATCGATATATTGTAATGTGGCAATGATATAATTACATTGTATTGCAGTTGATGATTGCTTCACAAATAAATTTGTAATTCCAATAAGTCGCTTAGCGTTCATGGTTTATACAAATTAACAAAGTAACCGAGTAGGTGATGTGATTGATTGATTGATTGATTAATTTTTTATTCCTCAAGCTTCCAACATACAATATACAAGAATAACAGATCAAAATTAAGTCAGCTTGAACAGGATAATTACCCACAAAAACTCGAGAGCTTATTTCTAATGGGGTCCCCGCCAGACAAATAGAAAATTAATAAGTTAAACAAAAATAATATTTACAGACAGATTAGAAGAAAAAAAAACTATCAAAGATAATAATTATAATAACAACATTAAACTGATTAAATAGAGATGATAATAAGTACAAGAAGAAAAAGAGGTTCGAGGGGTAGTAGGAAGGAGGAAGAATAAATGTATATACAAAATGAAAAAGTATGAACCGATAGAAGAATAACAATTTTAATCATATAAATTGTCATTCGCTTCTCTTCTCTGACCTTAAATGTTAAGTATTATTTTAATTTCTTCTTAAAATGAGTAAAGTTTTCTATTTCCTTTACATGATTAGGAAACGAATTCCAATGTTTTATGGCATAGTAATAAAACGAATGTGGAATGGAGTTTTATCTTCCTTCTTTCACTTTCTTTCCCCTTTCTTTCTTACTTTAGATCTCATTTTCCTCCTCTTTTTTCCTTGTGCATGCGATGGGGAAGGGGGCGTATCCCCTGTAGTTTCGTCACTGCTTCCGATACAAAGGTCGTTGATCCTACATAGCATCGTTGCAAACGAGGCGTTATTTGTCTGACGTAGGACTGCGTCAGCGTCTTGTGCTGCCTTTGACGCAACGTGTAATAGGGATGTCATACAAAACATTATTGCAAAATGAAAAGGGCCAAATATTGCCATTATTTACTGAAGTCTCTAATTGTCCTTCGCAGGCTTGATTATCGGAGTTAATTAATACCGTAATCGAAATGACTCATCGTGTGCAACGGGCAAAAGACTGAGACAAAGATTTCTGCTAAATGAAATTCAAAAGATATCTTAATCATTTGTATTTATGAGTCAACAATGGTTTTATTTCGTTATATCGAGAGAAAAAACAGACTAAACATGCCCACAGCAAAAGACATAACATAAACCTCGTATTTTCATTAAAAAGGTACATTTCACTTCTACTGATCGAAATATCATAGAGACTTTCATTATGCCTTTAAATGGGCTCGTTATGGTCTTAGATACAAGTACTATTCCTATAACATGACACAGATATATAAAATATATTTCTATCATCTTATATTACTGCTATATTGTCATAAGACTAGCTATTGATATACTTGACACAATACACGACTTGTATTACTATAATATCACAATGTTCATCTTATTTCCACGGGAGTGGTACCGGAGCATAATTGTTATTATTGGACGAAATAAAACTGAATTGAATTGAATTGAACCGTTGCTCGGGTTCTCAAACTGGAAATGTCGTAAATAATCCAGGAGAGATTGAAAGGCACCATCTTAAATCAAATGAAACAACTTCCAGTGCACATTAGGAATCAAGAATTATTGGACGAAAAAAATAACAATTTGCGTTTTCAATCTACACTTAAATAAATCACAGGATGGAGCATCAATTTTCTTTTTCTGCTTTGGTAGCCCTATGGCTATGTAATAAAATGATCATTTGTTCTGTCTCATACTACCGGGGGTCGTTTCCATCAAATACATAGCCTAGATCAAAGTTGGGTATTGCATGTATATTTACGGAAGAGATTATGCATCTACCTACTACAAAATTTAATCAACTGTTTATGTAGATGACTTTTATATTATAGTATTTCATATTTCAAACTCATAAACACACAATCAAGTATAATAATGTACAACTTAATGGTGTACAAGACCAGGCCTGATCGTTGCTGGAAGGAACACGCTATGTCTCTCAATACTCATTTTAATTTGTTGCCTCCTGGGACAGTGCAGTCAAGATGCTACCTTTTGCCCCTCTGCCTGCCTGGCTTGTATTTAATGAGAAGAATTAAGCTAGAGTACAAGAAGGTGACCTGGAAGCTCGACTGCTGTTTCAGCGTTCTTACAGTATTTGAGGTAAAGGTTAATTAAATGAGTGTCTATTCATAAGGCAAGTTGTTCCTATGGAAACATGAAATATCCCGATCAGCAGGCCTATTAGTTTCACGAGACCTGGTTGGAATCCCTGAAAGAACAAATTAGATAAAAACAATTTGTTTGGGAATATATGCATGTGTAATGCCGTCTAACAAGTCCGGAGACTTGTGTATACTTTCAGGTGCGAAGTTAACGGGGGGGGGGGCAGGGCACAAGTTCCCCCAAAACGTGGAACTCTGCAGTGTGATTTTGTTTAATACTGCAAGTTATATGTTTTACTCCAATTTATATGACGAGCGAAAAAGATGTATCAAATTTTAAATGCTTTTGGATGTAAAACAACTGCCGGGAGCAAAATTGGAAGAGAGGGGTTCCTGTCTCTTCATGTGTACTTAAAGGGATCGTGTAACAATGTTAAATCTGAGATACACGGCCCTACGTGTTATCAGTGTCAGTGATATGGTGTAATATTGAAGCCCTAAAAAAATTGCGCTTCAAAATGATCAAGAAGTGCCTCAAAAAAGTAAAAATCTTTGAGTGACCGGTTTTACCATA
>BEXV01000298.1:226421-307463 GCA_003118195.1 Hemicentrotus pulcherrimus | reverse complement strand
CCCCCCCCCCCCCCCCCGCCTCTTCCCCCTTACTCTTTGATTATATCCCTCTCTCTCTCTCTCTCCAACCCAAATCCTCTCCATTTGTACTGAACTATAATTCAATAAGCGTTTATTATCATGAACTTCGAATTGTCAAGTTGCATTTCCTACCGTCCCCAATCCTTTCGAAAGATTTACTCTCTTCGACGATGTCCAGCTTGAATCCAGTGCTTCGGGATTCATCAATGTCGTCGAAGACGAACACGTCCTCGTTTTCATCCTGACGATGAACTGGTTTGCTGCGTATGCACCCCATTTTTATTCAAAGTAAACAAAAGCAAATTCGAATACTAAGTAAAGAACTCAATATACCGATGATATTCGCAAGTGATTGAATAGAACACTGGTAATACAGTAAGTAAACAAAGTAATCACCATATACACAAAACGCGAAACCTAGCGCATTCTGTCTCTGACGTCATAATGCATTCGCATAAATGCTTGTGACGTTTTAGTGACGATGCTTGTGACAATTTTTGCTTTTAATCTACCATGTTATCATTTTTCTCAATAATGAAGGGAATAATCAATTATCAAAATATCACACTGAGAGATGTTACTAGAAAACTTTGAAATTGGTTTGGGCATCCTTGTTACAGGAGGATATTCAAATAAGTCGATGTGGGAGGGGCTTCGTCACCCTGAAGCATTGTTTGGTATTTTGAAGTAGATAAGGCATTTCATGATCCACAACTGTCAATAGCTTTGAAAGCAATTCATATTTAAGAAACTGCATAATTATGTACCTGGTGTGGATACAAGAGACTTCTTCCCACCGGTGAACAAGAAGAGTTATACAAAAAATTGGTAAATATTCTAAACTACAACAATATTTGTCTTTCCCCTTGTATCCTCTTTCGAGGTAGGCCTATTCATGCCATGAAACATTACATGTAGATCAGCGATGCACAGAAGCCTAGAAGTATGACAAGTGACCAATCTCGTTTTCTAGAAGGTTTGGCTATACACCAACGCATAACTGTTTCATTTACTCTCTCTCTGTCTCAGTCTCTCTGTCTCCCTCTGTCTCTCTCTGCCTCTCTCTGTTTCGCTCTCTCTCTCTTCTTCTTCTTCATATTTACCTTCTTCGTGTTGTTCCTCTCTCTCTCTCTCTCTTCATCTTTCTCTTCTCCATCTGACCACCGTTATCTTCTTGTTATTACAATTGTATTAATATTGTTTGGTAGTTCAACTTGAGAAAAAATATTCACATTACATTTATTCACGCGTCTGAATCTCAATTCTGATGCAAATAATATTTTAATTACGAAAAGCAAGGGCGGTGTCAACCATGGACGCGTTCCTCTCCAATTTCATGTAAAAACTACGTCCATGTATATGTTCACGTGAAAAGAACGTTTGCCAAATTTGATGCTAATATTTTTAAAACCATGTTCCGTCCCCAATGTTATATCTACCTAAACACATTTTTTAGTGCATATGTAGCAAGGCGCAAGAGTGACACAGGCTTTATTTTTTCTTTGTCTATAACTATTTTTTTATATCTTCAATGTGTAATGTAACGGTGTGTGCGTATACCAGTATGTAATTTAATAATGTATATGTATACCGAAGTGTTGGTAGCTTCGAAAGAAGGTTAAAATCGTTATATTATTAATCGTCATGATTATATCGTTATGATTATATCCAACTGTGATACCAAAATCCATACATTTGCTAATTAAAAAGAGTCTTGTCTAAATTTCGGTGTATCAAGTTTGAACTTATCTTGCGACAAAAACATGCAAAAGTTGCACTTCATCTAGTTGAATCGTCACTTCCCAATGAGCAGGATAATATTTGGGATCGTTATACAGTTGTACATCAAACTATAAAAGAATTTTCAAAATACCGCAACAGAAACATACAAGTGTACATAGACTTGTTCGCGATATGGTTTTGAAGAGGAAATTTTTAAATCATTATCGAATATGTGTCTGTCTCATAACTATTATCACTTTCATTGCATCATCTTCCACTTCATCATAACAATCACCATACCCACTACCATCATCATTATCACCAGCAGCAGCATCATCATTATCTAACATCTTCATCATCATCATTATCATCATCGTCATTATTATCATCTTCATCATCACAAATATCATTGTGGTCTTCGCCGTTATCATCTTTTCTATCATAGGTGTTACCACCATCTCATCATCATCATCATTACGATCATCACCATCACCACCAAGTTCACCATCTTCATGGTAACTTCTGTCCATATTATCACCCTCACAGCAACCATCACTATTACTATCATAAACTACCATAATTATCATCGTCCTCAGCATTGCAGGTATTTGCAGCACCATCCCCATCATCACACTTTACTTTTACAATTGCACAATCAAATGTTCTTCAAACAGACAAGAGAAATTTGCAAACTTTCACAAATTTGCATCACAAGCAAAGTTCAATCTCAGAACTTCCTAAAAGTTTTATATTTAAAACGGTAAAATGCTGTTTGAATAAGTAATCAAATGCATTCACAGAACAAACCACATTCCTTATACACCATACATACAAAAAATTAAATGAAGTCGTGAATTCATAGGGAAGCTCATTTATTAATCAATAATCTCACACAACACATTGTATTAACCAATCTATTCAACAATATAAAATGTAGCATTAGAAAAATAATTCTTTAACATGACAAAATATAACATCTCTGAATTTGCATAGTTGATGATTTAATTAAAACATTGAAGTGTAAAGAGATGAGAAATTCCTGAAGAAATTTTCCTAAAAAGTAGAAATATTGACTTGTAATTCTATGGCTATTTCCTACACTGTCCATTATTCTAATCAATTTTGATGACAATTTTTTTTAATTTTGTACAATAAATTTCATAAGGTGAAAAACTATCAGTAAACATATACGAAAGACAATACAAAGAACCTTCGTCAAGAAGGTCAAAGACACAATAGGAGACATTAATATCTATTTCTACTAAGAAAGGCTTCTAGAGTCAGCGCAAGCGATTCAGCGCAAGGGAGTCCACTTTCATCTGACAGACTAGAGAGCTAGCACCATTTCAAAGCAAGTCGATCAAAAAAAAAGAATAAAAAGGCACGAAAGCGCACAAATTTCATGTACACCCACACCTACATCAAGGAAACAAGGACATGCATAAGATGGAAAAGCACTAACATTACACCACAATTCTGAAGAATATAAAGGAGTAAATGATGAGTATCAAAAATAGTATATCTTTAGATCATATTTTGACTTGTCATTCAAATCTTATAAGGCACATTTTTCATATCATTGAATAGATTGGTGAGGTACAACATCATGTATTCAAATAAATTTTTCACTTTCTGGTCAGCCTTCAGAAAAAATCGTGTCACTGGAGTCTTTAATTTTGTCCTTTTCTTTTTTTATTCTTTTGATAAATTTTTTCAAGCCACAAAATAAGAGACTTCCCTACAAATATTTCATTATTGCTTTGCAAACACTATGGCAAGAATTTCAGTAGTCAAAGATCAAAAACACACACCAGACGAGAAAAGGGTTGCTCCAATTTTATGAGGCTGCCAGAGGACATGATAAATAGTCCTAACATTTTACCATTTTTTTTCTTCTTTTTGCTGCTGTAATTTCAAAGACAGTTCAAGATAGTTTAGAAAGGGGTCAGACTCTATGAGAAACAGACTGGTCCCAGAGTGATACCGAATTCTTGACCTTCTCCTCCAATATCTGAAGGAGCAACGTCAACAATTGGAAGACGAGTATTTCTCCTGGTGGAATAGTTTATAACAGTCTGGCTCCATTCTGCTGAACGTTCCTGTGAGAGAGAGACAATGAAAGAAGGAACAAACAAAAAAGGTTGAACATTTGTTTTTTAGGAATGGACACATCTACTTTAGATGTTAACATATTAAAGGATGAAATAACGGTTGGGTTCTGAAATAAACAGGTCAGACCTTCCATTAAAAAAATGATGCCCTTTGGTCAAAGCATTTCATAAAAATATTTCATGAAAATAAATATTATTAAAACACAATTTAAGAATTGTGATTTACAGGGATACTTTTTTAGTTTTCTACATAAACTACAAAATCTGCATGACAACCACTGAGGAACATTGTATCGAAATATCAGCATATGAGACTCTACAGTGAAGTGACAGATATATATTTTCCCAATATTCAGTAAACATGTTCAAATTTTATTTTTGATAAGCATTTCCAAATTTTTCCTGTGACATTTGATCTATGATATACCATTACACATTTGACTAATAAAAAGATATTTATGTAGCTCAAGGAATACATAGCTCACAGAATACATATATATATATATTTTACTTTTAACTTTACACAAAGGGGCCATAAGAATAATTTTTGTAGTGAGGTTGCATCGACTTACTTGACATCCATCTTCAATAACTTCGTATTGCTCCTGGCTTGGTGCATCAAGTGATAACTCTACATCTGATGTTGTCATGAGTCTCAGAGCCTGCTCTGTTGATCCAGTCTGCCTGTCGCGTACAGCCACAGAGTTCTTACAGTGGTAGGTCACGTTCTGGTGAGCCTTTGTGGACAGCAGACGCAGGAAGGTAAGTTGTACTTCACTGGCCTCATATGAGAACTGCAGGAGAGAATGGAGAGAAAAACAAAGCAATTAGAGATGATGAATAAGAAACGTTTTGAGGGGGATGGTATTCAAAGGGCTTGTACAGAAGTGACAAGAGTGATTTTCAAGCAGGGTAAGTAGGGTACTGTTATCAGAATTTTGTTTTGATATAGATCCTCTAGGTAATAGCAGAATGAATTGACTTTATAGAAGGAGGGAAGACTGGGGTGAGGAAAGATGAAGAATATATGAATATGTACTGCACATAAATGTGACTACAAAGACATGTGACAAAAGCCTTGAGGCGCTAGACCTACATTTCTGGTGAAATTAAAAGATATATATAATTTTAAATGAAGATGTTCTACCCCACAGGAGTTAAATAAGTTAACCTATTAATGTTTCCCCCTGCCACTATACTTATGACATAACTGTGGACCTCACCTTTTCTAGACCCATTTCGGTGATATACCTTGATCCAGATGCGCCTTCATACCATCTTGCACGAGAGATCTGCAGAAAATACAAGACAAAGGAATAAATATTTAATGCACTCTGTGATATAAACCATTCTCATTAATGTATTCACAGGGTCATATTGTAACTTTGAATTCTATGATGTTCTTCAAATGGGCTTAGGGTATCTTCTATGGGGATAAACTTCACAACGGATGTATCTGTTCCTGTTTTAGAAATGAGGAAACAGTCATTTGCTGGTCCAAACATATAGCACACATATAGGGTGTGCTTACATACAAAACTTGTAATCTTTCTACAGATCTTTGGGATACGCTGCATAGCCCTTTGAAGATTAACGGAAGAAGATGTACATGTACTTGTAAATTTGTGGAAAGGAGTGTGTCATTAAACTAGGAGTGTAATAAGATTTACCTCCTTCAACTTGTACCCACTTAAAGAATGATGCAATCAACCTTTTTACTAGAGTAATGTTGCAATAAACAAGTTTACTTACATGCTACATTTATTCTAATGGTTCCACCTTGCATATGTTGCTACATCAGGTAAAATATCTTTTTATATTTTTAAAGACCATAGCATATATATTAAACTCAAATGCATAAGAAGTCCAGGGGTTTTTGCCCTGCATCTTACCACATCCATTCGTGGTGTGATGCAAGTCTCTGGGCTACCACTCTCTCCACGCTTAACACAGTGAGCCAGGAAAGCATCCTTGACTGAACCTTCGTTGGAGTCGATCCAGTAGTTACCTGTACGGGAGAAGACACAACATACAATGACTCTCTATATGAATGATCCTTAGAAAATATCACTCATCGGTACTATCAATCACTGTAGGGTTAAGTGCTATTACATGAAGTATTTTGCTAAAATATGAAATTATATAAAGAGTTGTATACAGTTAACCTCACATAAGTCGACCTTGAGAGGAATGAGTGAAATGCATGGACTTTAATAAGCAATCTTTGACTTGTGCATAAGTAGAAATAGGTTTTTTGCATAGATCTATGTACTACATGTACATTTATGTTTCCAAGACATTGAGTGATTTCAAGTTGGGTGTTTAAGGCTGGTGTTAGTGTTTAATAAACACTAACACCAGCCTAAACACCGAAATGGAACTCGGCTGGTGTTAAGGCTTTGACCTCTGAATATCGTCAACTTCCGGGAGCTAGTGTTATCGATTTTGCAAAATTGTCGTCTGCTGAACCGACCTTTGTGGCTGGTGTTAATATTTTAAGTATAAATTTCCTATTCACTAACACTAGCCCCTAAGGATTAAGCAAATGTTGATTTCCAGTTCGGTGTTAGTGTTGTACTGATAGCCTGCTGCTTTTTTAGAATTCGTTTTATCCCATGCTGTTGTGTAAATTCTTAAGCAATTTAAAGTATTTGTGGTTGTATATATGTAACCTTATTTAAATGGTTGCAGGAGTATTCTCTTACCATCTTCAGCTTCTGGGTAGCACTTGAAGAGGTCCTTGCAGCTACGGATGGGCTGATCACGGCTGCCCAGAGGTTCAATGAGGGAGAGGATTTCACTCTCAAATTTGGCAAGGTAAATCTGGAATTGGGTCCTGTCCAGTTGTTCCACGGTCTTGGGGATCTCGTCACGATACTGTGGAAATGATAAGCAGAATAATAATAATAATAAGATTGGTTGGCCCATTGGGTAAATACATGGTTAGAGTTAGTGCCTGGGCTTTGATGTACTTTAACAAATTGTAAGCAGGATTTTATTCAAAGGCCTCAGGAAGTTTTTTTCATTATTATTGCAATACACTCCAAACCATTTGGGATAAATAAGAACAAAATGCATCATGAAGAAAATACAGTTAAATGTAAGATAAGAACAAGAAAGATAGTTATCGGCGATTAAGAATTGATCTCACACAAACAATGATTTTACAGTAAATTTCATTTTCATCCTTTGTATTGTAACCAGCATTAAAGGAACTTGTACATAACAGACCACAAGTCTGTAAATGCCACGTTTCTTGTTTGGTTTGAGTGGCCTACATGTAGCTTCATGTTCATGTTAGAGTGTACATATATAGTATACTTACATAGTGAGAATACTGGGAGGGTCCCTTGGATTGTTGTTGTTGTGGCATACGTGGCATAGCAGCCTGTAGAAAAATAAAAACAATGTGAAATATTTTAGTGGTTTTAATTATAACATGTAGTCTAATATTTTATTTAATATATTAGGCAAGCTTTCGTCCACGCCTGCAGTCAAGTTAATATGAATAATAATCCAGACTTATATTGGATAGAGCTTTATATCATGTCTTGACAAATTCAAATTTCTGGGTCATTTTTCTTCATTACATAAACACAATTTCTAGTTAATGTTTGTTACAAAGAATTTTTATTTATGAATACTAGGAAAAGCCCACCAAATTAGAATACTTTTTTTAAAACTGAACAACTATACATGTACATGCATTTTAATGTGATCTACAACTGGTATACTTTCAACTCAAGTTAGGAACAATCTTATCCTTTTTTTAAGAACAGCTTCCGACATCTGTAATAATTATTGATGCATCTGCATCACTGAAAACTGGGAATTAATGATGTTTTCAGTGTGTTATATTAAAGTAGAATATGAAATAAACTAAAGACTTACCATTGAGACTTCACCCTATATGAAGACAAAAATAAGAAAAGCATTTTAAAATTTCTTAGAAAAATGGTACACAGGGATATAAATTAATGTCTTATAACAGGTACTTTTATCTGACATGGATGCGTACATCATTCATTTCTGTTTCTGTATTTTGTTTTCAATTATTCATGTACAAGGTATATCCTTTCTTCAGCAATTATGTTCATAAAGTTTTATCTCATATTGTTGTCAACTGTGTGAATTTGTCGAGTTAAAATTTGTGACTTCACAACATATTTCACATCATATTTGATTAAAAAAACATACAAAATATATTTTGTTAAAGACTACAAACCAAGATGAACATGTACAAGGAGCTGTGCAAAGATTAACAAATTGTATAATGTCACATTAACTAAAAAGTCCTGCCCACTGTTTCTCTTTATCAATATTCTCTTGTTGTTTTCATTATTCAAGATCAGAAAACATATTTCTACTTAATATCTAATTTTTTACAGCATCCCATTTCAACACATCTCAATTTCAGTAAATCCCCAATTCACCACATCTCAATCAAACACCATTGTAGACAATGAGAGACTGACTTACGGGTGGTCCTGGGGGTCCAGCGGGGCCTGGGGGTCCTGCAGGTCCAAGGTTTCCACGCTCTCCACGTCCTCCCTACAATAGATCAACAAACAGGTATTGCATTATTCCACTATAGAACACACAGGTATTTGTATTACCCCTCAATAAACAACACTAAAAATTATAAAAAATTAACAGAAGGCATGTGACAGCTTAGTAATGTTAAGTGAAAAAATAAGGAAATATGATTTCCGGAAAAGTTTTTAACAGTTTGTAATATTGCATTTTGCCGATCTAAACAACCCACCACCATGAAAACATTTAAGAGATATATACATGTTCTCTAAGCAAGTATCTAATAAACTTTAATTCTATTACTAACACTCGAGATCTGCTTGATTAGAATCTCTTAATGACGATAGGGATGGTACTTACATTGCCTCCACGAAGTCCAGGGGGTCCACGAGGTCCTCCCCTTCCAGTCTTTCCACCCTCTCCAACAACTCCCTAAATAAAAAGGAAAAGATTCATTTAAAAGATAATCATAGTTCATTCTCAAAAGGGTCTAGAGCACACCACACTAGAATGAACAAGAAAATGAGAGATAATATATAACATTGACTTATCTATAGTCTTGCAACAACAAATCTCCAAAATCAGAATTGCAGTTCTTCAAAATATTAGAAGATTGTGGCCCTCATTAATCGTTCGTTCGTTCGTTCGTGTCTCCTTAGATCAAGATTAATGTAATCTTGATCTTCGGAGTAGTTGCTACAACCGGCCGTGTCAGACACGTTGCCCCGGGGTGCGAGATAGGACTCTTGTAGCATGCCCCCATTTAAAACAATTATACAATAACAGTTAACATTACATTTACTTATTAGTATGAAACTATTAAAATTGCCCTCATCAATGATCAAGCTCTTATTAACCCATTAGTTATGTCTTGATTTTGGGTATCATCTATTTTCCATATATACCAGACAGACTATCTTGGATTAAGTAGTCTAAATGATAATCTATCATTTGATATTGATGGATGATAGTGCTGCTTTGAAGTATAGAATGTGCATCTTTTCTCTTTCTAATCAAACCATGCTCCCATCTCCCTGTACAATTTTAACATCAATCTGCTATCATTCTATTGTACCAGTAACACTAACTGATGTCATGTTGATCTATGCCCACTTTGTGTAACAACTTGATTATTGCCAGTGTGTGTCTGATATGGAAAATCAAATTCATGTTTGGGGAAAGAATGTAATCAGCAGTATTTAACAATTGAACAGGACTTGAAAGTAATGCTTTTAAGGGCTTAGTATATTCACATACATTAACTTGCATTAGTGACTCTTTTATTGCTGATCAGGGCCCTGTTTTGTAAAAACTTGTCCATCAATAACAAATGCTAAAGTTCTATGACAAATATACTCTCGTCCAATCAGATGCCAGGATTTCAGTAGCTTTATATTACAGTTACTGCAACTTGTTATTGACATCAAGTTTTATGAATCAGGGCCTAGTTCTTCTTTACCAATACTCTATAAATGAATAAGAAAAGAATGAAGTACTTACGGGGATACCTCGGATACCCTGTGGTCCACTTTCTCCTTTATTTCCTGGCTCACCCTAACCAAATGAAAAACAACACAATATGAAAATTAATTTACCTATCACTGATAGACATATCAAAGCATAAACATTTAAACAGGAAAGATATCATATCCAAATCGTTGTTTGGTTATTTTTAACTGCCAAATTCTGATGAAACAAAACACAACAAACACAAAATATCTATCTATATAGAAGTGAGTGAGATATTGATTAAATTTTAATTTAGCAATATCATCCACAAGCCTCTAAATGATATCTTTCTCATCGAAAATCCCAAACAGCATGTAAAATGAGGAAGTACTTAACAAGGGTTACCTTTGCTTAAATTTAGCAAAGTAACAAGGACTTGGCTGTCTGGATCTTGACTGCACTTACTCTTTAAAACAAAATAGATAACATCTGATTCTTAGAAGAATATAAATGAAGATCCTTGTCGATTTCAAACTGAATAAAAGGTGCGTAGACAAACATGTAGGTTCCCTAGTCTACAAGCACAGAGTCTAGCTCTGGCAGTCTGTGGCNCCCCCCCCACCACCCTCACCCACCATGATGCACCTCAAGACTGGACTGAAAAGAAAGACGAATACTTACAGCAACTCCCATCAAACCAGGCATACCGGGCATACCATTCTGTCCTTTGTGTCCCTACAATGTGGAGCAGAACGAGAAATGGTTTCATGCTTATTAAACATTCATAACACTAATGAAGAAAAAAAAGTTATATCTTCATCTTCTGTTTCATATTTCTTCTTATTCTTATTCCTTGTGTCCTTACAGCGTGGTGATGAATGAGAAATGGCTTCTGGCTAATCAAAGTGAATGAATAAGAACTATTATAAAATGGCTCTTTTATTTTAAGCATCGTGATTGGTCAATACACGTCACATGACGTGTAGATATTTTTGATGCAAGCACGATTTTTCAGAAAAAAGCGCTCAAAAAAGTTATATCGCACGTTACCATGGATTTCTAATGCTCGCGCATTCGTGTAGTATAGCTGTGCCTACGCTCCCTTGATCTGCATTGTATTTTATGTAGGCCACGCGTAGCTAATTTGTACGCTCCATCATGATCCCCAGCGCAGCATACGCGTAGCTTAGCTCTAGCTAGGTAGCTAGAGTGGGATACGGTATTATTGTACAAAGCAAATTTTTATTTTACTTTTGCCTTGGATTTAGGCCTGTTTTGACTTTGGGATTTTAAAATGAAGCCAGGAATTTCAGCTCTCTAGTTATGTAGACTCGTCTCTAGACCCCCTTGGATTTTATATTTTACCCAAAGCAATGAATCCCATGGACTTTTTGGTAAGCTTGCAACTCTTACTAGAAACAACATAACTCTAGATCTAACTCTCGTAGGCCTACTCAATTTCGTAGACTCTAAAGAATTAATACTTAAATCTAAACTTTTGTTTGTTTTGAAATGTGTCGCTATTTTATAAAAAAAAAATAACACACTTGACCCTGTTGTGCAAAACGAAAATGCAGTGTATGCTCGGTTTCTTCAGATGGTTTGCACTGTGAACCTGCCGCAAGCGGCTCGTTGCATAGAGCGACACCAATCTAAAGAAACCTTGCGCATACTGCATTCACCGCTATTGCACTCAGAGCCGTGCGTTATTTGTATACAATAGCACACATGGAATAATTGAGGAGTCCTTATCTTCTAAAACTTTCTTTTCATCTTATCATATCATTCAAAATGGATCATCATAACTTTTAATTCTACAAAATGCATTTGTTTGTACAGATTCTTGGAATGGACCTACATATTATCTCTAACTTTGTAACAAAACTCTTCACATGTAACACACTTTATTTTATTGTTAAAATTTATTTTTTTCCCCTACACATAAACAATTGGCAAAAGATTTACAACTTACACCTTGAATATGAATGTAAATGCATTTTTTTCATCACCCTAATTAATAAAGACTGTCACTGAGTTGATGAAATTAGTTTGCACTAAAAATCCAATCATAACAATGGGGTGATAAGACTAATTAAATACATATAAGGGCAAGTAAATTTGGAAGCTTACACTGGGTCCTTGGTTACCAACTTCACCACGGGGTCCAGCAGGTCCCATAGAGCCCTAGAAGGAAGGATAGAAACAAACGTGTGATGATAGTTAGAAAAGAATATAAGAGATTTGTAGCTTGGTCGCAATCATCAATTCCAAAGTGGGCGTCAAAAACATTTTAACTAATATGTGTAAGGGATTTCTTATTGTCTTCAATAAATACAATTTGGAAATTGGCTGAAAAGTTCAATTTAGCTGCTGATATTCTCTCATTTCTTTACTAAAACTTTTTGTGGCTTCGAAGTTGTACATTACCCCTTTAGATCATGTATATTAAAGCTTATTTTTCAAATAATTCATTGTCTTTTTTTTTAATACAAAAGTGCATATATGTGAATAACCTGCAATAAAACAAATAGACACAAAGACTCATTTATTAGCATTCTAATACAACATCATCGGCTAGAGCTGAAAAAATGTGTCCAACTTACCATGGGTCCAACACCTCCAGTTTCTCCAACGTTGCCGACAGATCCTTGAGCTCCCTGCTTGCCACGGTTTCCACGTTCACCCTGTGGTCCCATAACTCCTGTAGGTCCCTGTCATTCAAAGGAAAACGCATTACATTAGACATACATAACTTATATGCTTGCCAGGGTCCCAATTCACTGTTATAGTAAAGTCTACTAATCATCTTATAAAATATTCAAACTCATGAAAAATATTGTTAACATGGGCCGATGGATAAAGAAGCATGAAGAAAATAAAAACTATTAACCTACCACCCTGAGCATGGCACCCATGTCAATGTTGGGTGATGTGCAGGCCCTATTCAATGGGAGCACACATTCACCAGTGCATCGAGTTGCCTATTCACAAAGCACTTTATGTTGGGATTAATTACCCTACACCCACTGCTGCGCATCGCATACTTATTATATCCTGCATCAAAAACAAAAAAGATTTTTATTGGTTGAGCTCTTCACCTGAAATATTTCCAACCATTTTAAGTTTGCTCTGAAAAAGTACCATTTGGAAGTAGCCTACTATTTGGCAGTTTAAATTCAGTGATCGTACAGGATTTTGAATGCCTCCAGCGGGCAACTCTAGCGGTGTTGTGGCTCTCACGCCGGACACTCTACGCTGAGCCACAGGCTAATCAATTATTTTGGTGAGTTATTCTGCTTGATTTTAAAAAAATCTGATGTAGGATATATACAAAATATACCCTGCCTTCTTTTTGAGGTACTGGCTAAAATTATGGGCCTGTCACCTCTAGCCCATAGTTTTAACCAGAAACTCTCAAGAGAGAGTAAATTTGTATACTATTCACTAATGAAAGGGGTATTGTTCTTTTCTTGACCAAATAATGCAAATAATAGTTTGAATCAATCTCCTTGAACAAGCTGGCAATGAAAAAGCAACTACAGCTATCAAATGTACTCACACGTGGTCCCATAAGTCCGTTCATTCCATTGTTTCCCTTGGCTCCTGTGTCTCCACGGGCACCTACAAGTCCAACGGGTCCAGCTGGTCCATCTTTACCATCACGGCCCTGAACAAAATGTAAAAACATTTCTTATTTATCTACAAGTCAGAGCCACAATAACATACATCTAATCAATAGTAGCTGTAAATACCGTACTGTGGCGGAGTACCACAAAAAATAATGGTTATAATAATGTGTAAGCCACAAATATGTTTAAATAATAATGATATTCATTTATTGTTTGGCTCATATAACATTATAACAGAATTATTACCCCGGTTTTAAATGATGATTGGAAAACAGGTATTCTGTTATCAACACCTGTAATTCTACAGAGATGTTTGGAGCAAGAATTCCTTGTACAGTATCTTGATCTATTCCCTCCTGAGGTTATTGAACTGTAGGTTAATCATTGAGGGAAATTATCAATATTTCCTAGCAAAGCATCTTCCTCCAGCGGCTTCTTAAGTACTACCAATTTGGTAGTAAGTTCTAAGGTGGTACAACACTACTGGTAACTGACTTCCAAACTTCCAAACCCTAGACCAAGCTCAATACTTTCCCCCTAACCCTACACCTAACCTCAAACGCATTTGCATCCCCAACACTATATCTTTGACAAAATGAAGCCTAGAGCAATTGGTGCTGGAGCATACATTATGTCAGCTAGAGCACCCTGGAACAAAACTTACATCACTTCCTGGCATTCCACGAGCTCCCTGGGGTCCAGATGGGCCCATGCGTCCACTTTCTCCACGCTCTCCATTGGCTCCATCGCGTCCAGGTTCGCCACTGACTCCCTACGTAACAAAAAATTACAAGAACAATGTATTAATTTCCACGTGAGGTCAGTAAAAAATAATTTAATGTGGACAAAAACATCGTCTTAAAAACTGTATTTTACACAAGGGCTTTGATTCAAAGTAATGTCGTACAGACCATTGGGTCCAGATGAATGATACATGACATGAAAATTAATGGAGTATTTTGATCAAAATATTGTGATAAAACTTAAGATTCATAAATATAAACAGGATTTAAGCTTGTAAAATCTTGTGAAAATATAGAATATACCCACCAGAACATATCTAATCTCATTGCAAAGAGCCAAATGGGCATAACATTTATCCTCCATCAAAGTAAAAAAAATGTGTTTCTGAGTTATAACAGACCACATGTACATTGGAAGTACATTTTAAGCTTTCCTCTACTAAGGCACTACGATAAATTGATCAGAGGGGAATTATCATGATCATACTTACAGGTCTTCCTTGGGGTCCAGCTGGTCCAGGTGGTCCCATGAATCCACTAGATCCCTATGAAACAACATGAAAACAAACGACAATAAATAATAATATTCTGGGTTTAGCAGATTATACATCTCTAAAGCGCTTTTCATATACATTTTTACCTCGCTCATCGGATTCAGGCTTTCTGCATTTCATGTATGCATATTCTCCACTTTCTTGGGAGCTATACAGCCAAGTGCCATTTAGCAGATGCTCACAATGCTTACCAAACTACAATAACTTTGAATCATACCAGGTTTAGCACCTGGGTAGAGAGTGGCAAATGTGGATTAATGTTTCCCCAAAGTAAATTTGTGTCAGTAGGGATTTGAACCGTCAACTCTTGGATTGATAGTCAAGTGAAGAAACAATATACCACAACACCTCAACTAATTCAAGTATAGATAACAAACAAGGGCTGGAAGCATTTCTGGGATAATCTTGAAGAAAGCAAGGTGTATTTAATGTGAAATTATTAACAACCAAACTGAACTGAAAGAACTGGGAATTAAATAATTACTCATCTTGATTCACACCTCAAAATCCATCCCATGCTCATGAAATTGATGGTGACATCAATTTTATCAGTCCTGATGTTAAATCATGAAATTCATTCTCCATTTCAAAATTACAGCCAACCCGAATAATGAACATCTTCCTTAGTCTCATAACATAAATGCTAATTCAATAACTTGTGAATGTATGTACAAAGCCATTCTCAATACAATACATCAATTTCCCTCTAGTGCATTTTGACATTTTTTTACATTGAGCAGTAAGTAACTTCAAATGAAATAAACTTCACAATGGAGGTTTTTAATACAAAGACAATTCTTAAAATTCAAGTTCTTCGATTTAGAAAGTTTTAAGTAACAGTTTTTTTCTCAAAGAGATTTGAAATGATAAGGTGACTGATCTGACTTACCAAGTTTCCTAGACTTCCAGCCTCTCCCATAGGTCCCATAGGTCCAGGAGCTCCCTGATGGCAATAAGACAAATAACAAATAAATGGATGGAAGGACAGATGAATGAAAAGATGGATGGGTAAATGAATGAATGAATGAATGAATGAATAAATATACTGAAATATTTACAAATTTACATTTTGACAGAAATGCTCTTCACTATCATGGTCACAGGTTTATGTAAATGTATTTTTGATAACAATTCAGGCCAATTTAACATCAAAACTTGTCCATACAGCTGTGTATTTTTTTATCTATCAATACGCTTTAAGGTAAAAATGAAACATTTGGGAATAAATACTTGTTCAACAATTTATGTACTAGAAGACCAGAACAAAATGCTGCTTGAAGGGAAGGATGAGAACTGATATAGCCAACAAATACTGTGAGAACTATCTCATCCTTTATTCCTACATGACAGAACATCAATGCAGCTATAATTATCTAGTCCCATCTATGAATACCTGTGTCCTAATTTTTTCAATGTTCAACATTTTCAGGAAGATTTAGTCAAAATGAAATAAAGTTGATGATTCAAAATCTGATTTAAACTCAATCGTTCCTATTTATTTATTACATAATTCCACTAATCCCTCAAACTTCAGGCAGTCTCTTTCATGGTAACATTGCTAGAGTCCACTCACCACATGTCCATCTCGTCCATCTTCTCCGCTGCTTCCCCGAGGTCCCATCAATCCCTGGACTCCTGGGGGTCCGCGTACTCCTTGGTTTCCTTGTGGTCCACGGCTTCCCTACACACACAAAGGAAACACACAAATGGCTTTAGATACTTGTCTTGTGCTTCTGATTATGATAACCTATCTCCCTATCTCAGGTTTAACGTATAATCATCAAACTTTTAAGACATGCTGTTAAAGAGAAAGTCCACACTTTCAACTAGCTGGTATCAAGAAATTTCATAAACCTTCATTTTCCTAGTTATTGATGATATAATAGATTTGTTTCATACAAGGGTTGTATAAAAAAAGATATTTGCAATATTTATATTTAGGGTGCATGTATGATTACAAATATTATTAAGGGCAAATAGAAAGTACTTAATCTATTTGTACAGAGCAAATGGGGTGGACCCTTGCAAGATACGTCACAGAGTTAAAAATTTGTGTTTGATTGATTGCGACTTCAAAAATTCTCATTTAATCGGATTTTGCTCAGACTTTTACTGACCTGTTCCTCTTAAAGCATTTTACAGTTAAGCCGCTTTCAGGTATGTTTGTGAGTGCACACTGACAAAATAATGAAAATACTTTTTGCACCTAAATTAACACACTGTTCTTTAAAAAAAAATACTGTATCCACTATATACTTACCATACGTCCATCTTCACCAGAGCGGCCAGTTGGTCCAACAGGTCCAACAGGTCCCTGTCAGGAACAACAGAAAACACATTACTAAGGCTGGCTCAGAAAGAACCCACTACCACTCCATAAAGATGTAGTGTCTGTTCACAGCCAGAAAGTCGTTAAATCTGTGTTAACCCTATTTTGACTGGGCTATTTCAGNGGGGGGGGGGTCAAATTGAAATCAAAATCTCGGCCGATCGCCGCGTAAATTTGCATGAATGTCAAGTGAAGTCTATAGAATACTATGGTAATTTCAATTTTTTGAAAAATTTAGATGAGTAGGTTACATTCAATTATTTTATTTATTTTGTATGATGAAGTGAAAATTCACAAGCTTTAACAAGTTACCCCAATGATATGAAAGGTCAAAGTAAAAACCTTGCATCTATTTCACTGCTCTGAAGGTAATAACAGATTTGCCTAATATTACAATGGAAATTGCGGAAACATGTTATATTTCTAACATTTCTGCACAGTTGGCTACTGTCAGTCACGAATTAAAGGTATTTCAATGTTGGATTACTTACTGGTTCCCCGACAACTCCTGGAGGTCCATTCATTCCAGCTGATCCACTAGGTCCCTGTAGTAAAGAAATAAAGAGAGAAAGGGAGAGAGAGAGAGAGGAGAGGAAGAGAGAGAGAAAGGGGTAGAGAGTTGGAGGAAAGGAGAAAGAGAGAGAGCAAGAGTCGGAGTGAGGGTAGTAAAGAATTATGATTAACTCAAGCTTCTCTTTGTCTTGAAGACTTGAAAATCAATTAATATAGGAAAATATCTAAGCAATTCATTCATCTAGATCAGCACTCCCAACTGCAACGCTCTTCATTGCTCACTTCATATGCATAAATTGTTGTTCTCCATATCAATTATTCATACTTACAGCAATTCAAACGTAGCATGTGTAGCATGTCATTTCATTATTGTACAACACAAAGGAACAAAATACAAAAAGTATGAAAATATTATACTTACGAGTGCTCCTACGTTTCCAACTTCACCACGGCTTCCACGGGCGCCCATGTTACCCTGCAATAAAATACAATTTCAATTTGATCAATTTAAGTTTCCTTATGAATTAAGATGTTGGATTTTTCAACATCATCTAGAATGATAATTGTTAATGTATGGAAAAATTAATAACAAAACCACCATATGTCAAAGTACACAGAGTACATGTAAGGTTATTACTTAGTTTTAATTACTATAAAATCATCATGAAAATGCAACAGTTACAATACATGAACCACAAACACACAGTATATTCAATACACATACAAATATTATTGTAGTTGTTTAATGTCCAAGTGGCCCAGTTTCATTTTAACATGGTTACATATAACTAATACTTCAAGTTTTTTTTTTTGATATTTATATATTTGCACTTGTTGTTTTATTACGTAATTGAAGGATTTAAGCCCTTGGACTGCATGTTTTGATGCATCTTTTATAATTTCAGTTTCAATTTTACTTTCACTTTCAATTTCACTGTAAAGCGCATCTGTACTAGTTTGACAGGGGAATTAGACCTCCCTGCAAGTTCACGACAGGTGGTTTTTTCCCATCAACTCAGCTTTCAATTAAATAAGAAAAAATGGGATCATGAGGGACCAACAGGCACCGATTATGCATTGTTTGCTATAAAGAGGGTGCAAGTAGCTATAAGTAGTACAGTGGAGCTTCAAAATACTAACCTGAGGTCCGCTCCTACCAGTTCTACCCTGGCTACCAGGTGGTCCAGGTTCTCCCTTCTCTCCGGTCAAGCCACTAGGGCCACGTTCACCAGGGGCGCCACCAGGTCCCTGAAATCAATGCAATTCAACCATCAATGAGTATTTATGATAGATGATGGTGCTGTTAACATCACATATGAATGGGGAAATGAACTTTTAACATTGTCCTTGCACTTTATGTATGACTATATATCCAAAATAGATCCAAAAAAAATCACAAAGGAAAAGTCATGAACATTCATTCATGAGAATTCTAAACTAGTCAACATTTTTTTTCTTTCATATATTCTGTTCATAGCATCTATGGAAGATTTATAGATTCTTTAAATAAATCACCTGTTAGGTATTTTAAAAAATGTTGAAGATCACAAAAGCCATGAATATATAGGTTAAATATACAGTGTATATCTTTGATAAAGCATAAGAATCAACACAAATATTTGGAAACACGTTGTGAGAATCATAAAATATGCTAATATCATTTGTAAATTACAAGAAATCAACCTTCATTTGATGTGATAACACGGTATCATTACTGTCCAGTCTTTCTTCAGGCAAAAATACGAAAAAAGTTAATACTTACGGGGTTTCCGGGGATACCACGAGATCCCATTGATCCCTTCTCTCCACCAGCTCCCTGCATCAAAAACAATCATAACAATTTAGTTTAGAAATGAACTTTGGCGGTCACGTTGGTCAACAACTCTCTGCTTCTAGACTTCATCATTAGCTTCATTCCATACTTTAGACATGATTGAAGTTGACTATCAACATTCCTATTTGTTTGTATTTCTAACAAGTTTTCACATGCATTTATGTTCATATTTCATACTCCTTTCTTTTAGAGTTATGATACATATCTCTTGAAAATCTATAGTATGAATTCAACTAGCACATGCTTCCTTTTGATCCCTCTCTTGTTGTTGCTTATGTAAAATTCACAGCATGTTTTCATACATCATTACTGACAGCTAGAAGACTGGTAAGATACAATATCTATCTCTAGTATTTATTTTACACTTACGCGTGTTCCCTTAGGTCCCGAGGGTCCGTTTGGTCCTGGGTCTCCAGGGTTGCCCTAGAGGGAAAATAAAGGTGAGACATGAAGTTGATTAATCAGCACATCAACTCATTATGCTACACATATAAACACATAACAATGCCATTTCAATAGTAATCCAGCATAATTAACATAAAACTTAATCAACATAAATGTCAACAGGACTGCATCATAGTCGTCCAAAAAGTTGGTTATACATGTATGATTGTGAAAATACAACACAATGTCACTTACAACAAACACTTCATCACAACATCTGAACAGATGTCCAGGTGCAATCAAACTTACCCCTTTATTTATTTATATTTATTTTTTTTGTGGGGGGGGGGGTATAATATTATACCACTTTCAGGTATCTATCAGTAAATTTCTTAATTTGGAATAAAAAATAAAACATCAAAACTTTTGATGGTACTGCATTTTAATTCAGTTTTTAATGAAAGCTATTTAAACGAAGTACAGATGCCTTGAATATAACACATTAACAACAAAAGTAAGGTAACTATTTATCTTTCAGAAGATTTGAGTCATTGGCATATACAAAGTACATGTATATACATTTATGTTGCATGAAAAAAATTGCAAATTTAAGACGTACATTTTCCTCTCAATAATTAACAAGTGACCTTTCTTGATATTCAATGAAACATTTGAAATGTTACTTACATTGTCTCCTCTTTGTCCGCTCACACCCATAGGTCCCATAGGTCCCAAGCCACCCTAGGCAAAGGAAAAATAAAAAAATAAAAAAAATATGCAGGTTACCTCAGATAAATAGAATTTATCTCACAGCTAGAAGGTACCAGCTTTCGTTAATGCAGTTATTAGTATGATATATTGAGGGTAAAAGGCCTTTCTAGATTCATACTTGCACAGTACATAAATCTGTATTTTATTGATTATCTGATCGAAGGAATTAACAAAATAATATTTATAAGACATGAAATGTGAAACATAAATATAGTCTCATATTCAAACAGGGTTTTAAGTTATCTAATTTCAGTCAATATGACACATGCAAATGCTACCCAAAATACTTGTGAAGATGACTATACTAGAAAAACTTTGTTTTTTTTTAACAAAAGGAATCACATACAATGCATTTGATAGTGTACTTTGCAAGCAGCTTTGGAATGGCAATTAAAATCTTTAAAAATCTCAAATTATTTCTCATCATCATCTGATTTATGCAGAATTGCTTTAAAAGTGAGTGAAATAGTTAAGGATGTCAGAAAACGATGGAACTTTGGTTCCTTAATCTTGATGATTACCAGCAGCTCATACAAAGACCATTTGTTCTTTAATTTACCAGCTTTGGTTGATGAAAATTTACTTAGGAAAGGAGAGGCTATACTTACAGCTTCACCAGTCCTTCCTGGTGATCCAGAGGGTCCAGATGGTCCACGGTCACCCTGTGCACCCATCTCACCAAGACCTCCAACACCACCACGAAGACCAGGAGGTCCCTGATAACATAATCATATTATGAAATTCATTATTATTATTATTATTATACACATCAAAAGGGGGGGGTGGTGCATAATCATAATAAAGAAAACATGTGTTACCCAACATACTAATTCATAGTTTTAGACAAAGTTTGCTTGATTGACAAGAATTAGACACAATTCAAAACAGCTGAAAGAAGTTAATATGTTTGAGCCCAAATTGAACCTATTATATCCTTGCATTATCAAAATAATTTAACAAATTAAATAGTAAAGGCAATAAAAAAAATCTCACTAGAATTGACAAAAAAATAATTGAACTCTCCTAATGTACAGTTATTGATGAAATATTTATGATTGAAGGAACATTGATGATAACTGGACTACATATAACATTTCATTAACGTTCTCTTTAACCAAGGGACAATAAAAGAAAGACCTGTTTAATATTTCTTACACAGGAAACCACTACCTTAAGTATAGAATGAAAATATTTTTTACTTACAGGTAATCCACGAAGACCAGGTTGTCCCATGCTTCCACCGATTCCAGTAGGTCCCTATTAATAACGAAAAATGTGAATTGCCATGAAGCATACAATACAATAACTATCTTCTACATACATTCTAGTTCTTACCGACTGTTGAGCTACCTCAGTGACTGCGCTACCACTAGTCATCAGAAAAGGTGCATCCTTATTTGTAGGCAGAATTATCAAGAGGTAGAAGGACTTGTTTTATCAGAAAATATGTTGCTAAATCACTCCACAAATCAGATTCATAAACCACCTCAAGGATCAGAAATTTGGAGTCATAGGAGAGGATCGTACAGAACATGACATATTTGCCTACAGTTAAATGCATATACTGCGTTCATTTTTTAAGTATACTTACGACTTCTCCATTTCGTCCTGAACGTCCTTCGGTTCCACGTTCTCCAGCAATACCTGAGGCTCCCTGTAGTCCAGCAGCTCCACGCAGACCTTGTTCGCCCTGTAAAATGGATTAAGAAGTAAAATTTTCATCACTTGCAGACCTTAAAATCAACCATGCAAATTAAATTATAGCACATGGATTGTTTCAGGCTCGATCACCCTATAAAAAGGACATTTTAACATGTACTGTAAATTCCAAAATTTAAAAAAGGTCTTTCTGTTCCCCAGCTCTTTTGGTACACTGCTGAAAATATACTTGTGGAGAATTGAAGGGCATACATGACAATGAGAGATTTAAGAGACCGGTACTTACAGCATCTCCAGAGACACCGACTCCTCCACGGGGTCCACTAGGTCCACCGTTTCCTCGGGCTCCACGGGCTCCAGTCATTCCAGGTTGACCAGGGGCTCCCTGAGATCCACCAATACCAACGGGTCCTTGGATACCAGAATCTCCACGGTTACCAGGAGATCCAGGGAGACCAGCTTGACCAGCTGCACCAGGCTCTCCATCACCACCCTGGAGGGATGAAAAAAACAAATCTTCTCTAATAAATAAAGCCAATTAGGAGATACTATCCACACATGGGCAGCTTAATTGTTTGCTTACAGGAACTGGGTGGTCCCTGTGTTAGGCCTCAACTGGTTAAGGTCATTTGTACAAATCTGTTAAAAACTATGGAGTCAAATGGTGGATACATCTTCATGAAAGGTATGTATTTATTATTCATTTATGCCCTGAAGGTATATTCTGAGATACACAGGTGGACATTTTTTGTAAGAGGCAAACGAAAAGTATTCATGAAGCATCTTCATCATTTGGCAGTGATATTCTTAAATGCACAAAGTGGGACGTCTCCTTGTTAAAAAGACCTGTAGATATTTGGAGAACCTGTATCTCAAGGTCCATTTCATAGTTACCCCAAAGGCTTCAAGATATGGGAAATAGATAAACAGATATTTGGGAGTTCTATGTATATATGTTATCTCTGAAACGGTCTCTACATTTTTTTAAGAGAAGGCAATAGACATAAAAGCCACATCTTCTGGTAATCATCTGAAGGGATATCAGAAAGACTACGCATTTCTTTCCATTTCTCTCTTCTTGTGGGACCCACTCAGTTCCATCCATCATTGAATTGAAAATTATGCCTTTGAATATTTCAACTAAATTCTTTCCAAAATGCAAATACATTTCCAGTCAAGTACTTGAACCACTCAAGTTCAACTATAACACTCCTCTGAGCGAATGGTCGTTTGGGGGACTTGCTGTGTCAGTTTGGGAATGAGCGAGATGAATATATTGGTAGTTCTTCCTGTATCTTAAGATGAAAACAAAGGAAATATACTTACAGCCTCTCCACGGTTTCCAGGGGTTCCTTGAATACCAGTGTTGCCATTGAATCCCTATGAATGATTATAAAAAAGATCAAACATGTCAAACATCATACATCAGCAGATAATTGTGGTATCATTTGGATCATTTCTAAAACCTTTTGAATAAACGGGTGATTTCCAGTTATCCTCCACTAAATAATCCTCTCGTAAGAATGACACTAATCCTGAAATAGTAGTACCATTGTGCATGTATGTGAAATTATATTAAAGATAACATAACAATAATAACAATAGATCGCATTGATACAAGCATCATAATTTGTTTATAGGTGCAGTTGTCCCAGCAGCCTTTAATTGAAGCGCTGTCCTTACACAAAATAAAAGCAGGGACGACAGCACCACGAATATTATTTTTTAAAAATTACAGTATATTACAGATAAATCAATCAACTGAATCAACTAATGCATTATTTTATGAAAAGAAAGGTATACAACTCTGTAAACTCTTTGAAATACAAATATGTATACCCTGACAACAATACTGGAGTTAGACATTCTCAAAGATCCAATTGATGACAAAGTGTGCATCGTTTTATAATTTTCAAACATATCATTGTACTTACAGTTTCTCCACCGATGCCTGGTGGTCCTTGTGCTCCAGGGGGTCCCATGGCTCCCTGAACACAAAAACAGATATCACATAGTAAATTATTGAAAGTCAAAGGGGAACATCATCAACAACTTCACATAACTTGTGCTTGTTTCACATCTTTGTATTAAAAAGTTTTTTTAATGGATTTTGAATTGATAATGAATGTAGCAGAATAATAATAATACAAATATTCATCTATACTACACCATCTAATAGCAACTTTTTTTTTAATTCATTAGAAAACTAATACCTTAACTCCAGCAGAATAAAGAAACAAAATTAAAATCTTCTTTTTTATGAAGGACAATCTCCTAAATCAAATTCCCATTCAAATTTCATCATGCCCAACTTTTCCCTAAAAATCATGAATTTCATTAACATATATACTGATTTCAGTATTTTTTTAGAATGAAAAAATGAAAAATTGGATATTTAAATAAAACCTTGATGGGCTGTACATGGATTGTCATATCACAACTAAGACCAATTCTCAATGTTCTTTACACATTTTGTGAACACTTTTACAACTACTGTTTTTAGAATTCTAGTGTAATTGGAAGAATGAATTCCTTCTATGTTCTATTCCAAAGAACTTAATATAGTATGAGAGATAACTTACTCGGTCACCACTGGCTCCAGCAGGTCCATTCCTACCTGGGCCACCCTGTAAGAATAAGAAATAATAATAATAATGAACTAAAAGTCACATGAGTTTCGTGTTTATTCAATTTAGAAAAGTTCATGTATTTTTACGTACGTACTGCCATGAACATAACAAATAAGAGCAAAAACCAGCCTTTACTGGGACTGAAAAATATTCTTAAACTCAATATCTCCTGAAATCCTCTACATCACCTGACATTAGTTTGCTTGTGAAAACTCTTTGTGTGTCATTATGCATAATACAAGCATACTTTTTCTTGGGGGAAGACAACAATCTGTCAATGATTAATAGACAAATGGACTTTGTAGAGAGGTGCCTCTTTCTATGATAGACATAAGAGGACTTGTGTTTAGAAGAATCTGTGCAGAGTATGATTAATGGCATAGTATTCGGGCATATAACTGTACTTACGGTGGCTCCAGTCTTTCCATCGTTTCCAGCAAGACCGTCTTCACCAGGTGCACCCTGTGACAAAGAACAGAGGAAAAGAAATAAGAAAACAATTGAGGAGGTGAATTTTGCTTCTCACAACTGAAATAGTTGCAACTGAATAGAAGAAAACCGACAACAAACGCTGACAGTTTGAACACATTTTAAGGAAAGATTTCTGAGGGAGATCATTAAAACAAGAGATAACAAACAATTTGAAAATTGAACTGAAACATGTTACTGCCTCAAATTTCATCCAAAAAATGAAGTTATCATTTTAAATAGATAATAAATAGCACTTTACTAATATCGTTCATTAAGATTTACCTGATAATCCATCACTCCAAAACACTATTTAATCTCACACAACTAAAGGTTTAAGTGAAGCATAGAGTACCAGATTTAAATAACGGTACTTATTTTTGTCATTTACATAAAATGACTTATAGTTTTTACTTTCTCCTTAATAAAGATTGTGGTACTTCTACTTGTGAATTATCGGTATAAACAATATTTTACATATAAATGCCATCATCTTTAAGAGACTGTAGTATTATCTTGATAAGATGTTGTACCCTAAAGAAAACAGTAGTATCCTTACATTGGGTCCAGTCTGTCCAGGGGTACCGGGCTCGCCGTTAGTTCCCTGAAATACAATGATCAAGACACAGTGAAACACCTCAAAAAAAGGCTTTCAGTGGATCCACAAATATGGAAGCAAATACACACAAAAAAACATTGAAACCCAATTGGAAATAGCTACTCATCAGCTTTCTTTCATTATTTGTTATATTTAATTATTTCTTTTGTTCTCTTGTGTATATTCCACAATGTATATGTACTCATATTGTCAAAAAAAATCAATCCATCAATCAATTCTTGAATTAACTTTTGCTACATCTAATTCATACTAAAAATCATTAATAAATATTTCCATGAAGACCAGCGATTTTTTAATAAAGAGTAGATAAAAATCACTGGGTTTCTCTCCGCTGTACATGTTTGATGTTCTTACACTTGTTAATACCTCAATAATACTAGTCATGACATCATTAATGTGAGATGTTTACAGCAACTTACCCTCGATCCAGGCTCACCAGGGCTTCCTTGTTCACCAGACTCGCCCTGATCACCCTGTAAACAAAAAAAATGTCCATATATATTTTATTCTCATCAAACGATCTCATACATGTAGGTTTATGATTTTTTTTTCTGTCTACAACATTATCTTGAAACAATTACTGTCCAAACAAATATGATGACTCTCAACTCATTAACTGATTACAGGGTTCTAATTCTCTAAGGCACTTAGCATGAGATTACTTGGGTTACAGACTTTGAAAAGTGTGTCTTATACCATACCAGAGATCATGTCCAGCAGGTCAGGTAATAACATTTTATTACACAAACACATTTCCCTTTGAATATACATTTTACCACATCTACATGTACATGTATCTCATATAATCAGCATACCTACTGAACATACAGTCTGAATTTGAGGCATTTTTTCTGAATAATTTAAATGTCAGTTTACTCAATTAATGCATGAGCTCGAGACAAATTCTATCCCTATCACTACAAAACCTGAGAAACACAGATTGAAGAATAACTAGCTTATGAATGATGATACTCACCATGAATCCACTGTTTCCAGGGGCTCCAAGCATTCCAGGTCCACCACCAATTCCCTATAAGGAACGAATAATGTTAGAATTAAAATGATTTGTGAAAGCTGAGCCCTGTAGCATAAAAAAGTTACAATTAATTGTCCAAATTAATCTCCAATAAAGCAATCTTTTCTCCATTATATGGATCAACCATACATCATTTTACAATAAACAGTCACTTACAATTAAATGTTACTATAGATGCACTGTACAATGGATGTTAAGATATACATGTGTTATTAATTGCAGTATGATTGAAAGTAAAATAAATTTCTGATGATTGATTCTAGGTTAATTTTCATATTAAACGTAACCACCTCACTCAGTTTACATTTTTCAAGTTGTTGACTGTTTACTTATTAATCAATCATCATTGCTGACAAATGTTATGATTACGATCCATGTCTCCATCATAACAGATTTGACTGATGAACATTGATATCATTGAATGGTATCTCCATTTAAAGTGAATGCCATTCAAAATGCATCTTTTTGGTTTTGGATCTGATGAAAGGTGTGATTTCAGTTTATCCGAACATAAAAATATTCAGAATAATGACCTAAGGTCATTTGCTGTGTACCAAGATATAATTCAATTTTAATAAGAAATATAAAGGTCATATGATTTGTTTGTTGTTGAAAGTAGTCACTCTGTCAGGCTCATTTAACCAAAGAAATTAAGGAGTTTAGAGGAATGAATAACAACTTACGAGTTCTCCCATTGGTCCACGTGGTCCAGCAGGTCCCACTGATCCAGTTTCTCCCTGTTAACGAAAGGATGATAAATAAATCAATCAATATCAATTCCTTCTCTGTATCCACTCATTCGTACGCTTTTCTCAAGACATCGAGGTTAGGAAGCTTAAATGAAAACTAGATGATAAAATTACCATTCTATCAGCTTTCCTTAATCATTTCAACATCACAAAAGAAATTTTTTTTCGATAACAAGCAATTCTCCTTTTAACATTTCAATATGATCAGCATTTTACATTTTTCACAAAATCATTCATTTCACTCTCATATATCAGGAGATGAAACCTTACATTTTGAATTCAGATATCCAATAAATGACACTTCATTGCAAGATTGCACAATTATATTTTCATGATTTCAATGTTTGTGTTCTTTCCATGTTGTTCACATCTCAATAACCTAAGAGACAAGGGTCTTAAATATACTTCTTGCTTTTTAATTGGAAGTAAATTGAGCTCATAGACAGACACTCACCTCTGATCCACTGTTGCCAGTTGGTCCAGGTTCTCCACCAATTCCACGGGGTCCCTGAAAACAAACAATTGCAATCAGAACTTATACATCTCATAATAATAAATTATTTTGTATTGCATACTTATTTATTTTATGTAAAAAGAAACATTCAAGACTAGGCTACTGCCTGAATACACGGAACAGTAAAAAACAGGATGATAAGAAGGAAAAATGCAGAAAGGTATTAAATTCAGAAAAAATGTCATGCTCTTGTAATCTCAAAAGAAGTATGGATATAGCATGAGCACAAACTCCCCCCCCCNCACACACATACAAACATATCCTATTGTTATTAGATTTTTGACCTCATATGCATCTATTTCAAAGTTTTTTTCCTTTATCTCTGTCAAGTTCTGGTGTGTTTACATATCTGTTATTCATAAACAAAACACAATCATGGTTTACTTCACCAAAAAGTATTTGATTTCATTCATACTTTCACATGAGGATTAACAACAATTTACCCAATAATTACCAGCTGAACTCTGTTTTGGTCTTGGAAAAAATTGCCCCGAAAGATTTGCAATTATTTATGCCATTATTTTTCTTTTAACCCTGCAAGAATGCATTAATTGTCTGTTTGAACCTAAAAGGATATTACCTCACATACTTAAAATGAGGGTTTAACACCCTTCTTTGCCCAAAAAATTATTCTTACCGAAGGTCCTGCAGGTCCACGGCTTCCAGTCAATCCTACGTATCCTGGAAGACCCTGTGTCAAGTGAACATGAACAACATCAATATGAGTTAGGATATATTACTTAGCTATTAAGCAAAAAACCAAATAAAACACTGACTTAATCCTTGAATTGAATTGAATTGGATACGGCCCGGAAGCTTGTTGATGGCATTAATTCCTCACATTATACAGCTCATTTGAGGAAAGACTTAATTAACATTATTAAATCAAGTCTATACCAGGTCCCTGGAGATCCCTTCAAGTTTCTTCCAGGTTCTTAATTTCATGCACTCTCTAATGGAGAGGTGTGACATAAACAATAAAGGCTTTCTGCATCAGAAGGAATAGTTTTGTAGAAAAGCAATACATGATGGGTATAAATTTCTTAAATATCTACCAAATGCATTACAATATCCTATCAAATTTTGAACAAATGATCTACATGGAATAACTGAAATTACATACATGAACAAAAACGACAATTTTGATAGAATCTTTGTGGATTGGAACACTGTAAACTGCTATTAGGTATCCATGATTTTTGGTTTTGTTTTGTTGTTGCAGGCAACAACCGTCATTACCCAAATGAATTCATATGAGTGATTAGTACTTACAACATCTCCCCTTTCACCACTAATACCAACGGGTCCAATAGATCCCTGAAGGCCAGGGGCTCCATTCCTGCCTGGTCCTCCAACCTCTCCTTGAATTCCCTGAAATAAGTGAAAAGTGAAAGAGATTACATATCTCTGTTAAAAAACAAAAACTCACAACAACAACAAAACAAACAAAGATGCTTGCTTCGACAAGTGTTGGCTATTCACACCACTCTAAAATGTGGCTACATCTCTTCACATATGCCTGACAATATTTCACATATCCTTGCGATCGCAGCTGGCCTAAGCTGGCAACTTAAAATGTAGTTCTTTTTAAACTTCATCCTAGTACAATTTATTACAGGACTTTTTGACAACGCACTGATGTTAAACAATAGCAGAATTGATCAACCAAAATTTAATTTCAAATAGCTTTAACCTCTACCTTAATACACCTAACTTTCAGTTATGTATTTGGAGAGTATACTGTTTATATTATTTTCTCTTCTATTCTTGAAGCATCTCATTTAGAACTGTCACAAAATGTTTATTAAACTGTGCTTATAAGAATTTATTACTGTCACACAAAGGTCAAGATAAAATACTTACCATTTCACCAATGATTCCACTGTCTCCACTAGATCCAGGGATACCCTGCCAACAATAATTTTAATCATAAATATTTAGGCCATCAAATAATTCAGAGTCATGAAGGAGGCAATAAATATGAGTCCATTTGTACATTTTACATACAGAAGGGGCAAACTACAATATATGAACTGCATACTCCAAAATGCATGCATATATGAAGTAAATACTTACAGCAACTATTTCTTGAAGGGGAACCAAAATATACATGGATATGTTTGAGCTATATTCTTGCAGATCAGATATAAATGTATAATTTGCAGTTGACCATTACAACAAGACTACCATTAAAAAAGGTATAATGATTTAAAGCACTTCCAAAAAAAGTTAAACTTCAATAAGGTTTAGTGCTTGGATTAAAAATGTGAACTTCAGATTGGAAACTTAATAGGTCTCAGACTTTGGATTTAATATGTGAAAGTAAACATTGGAGGGGGCAGGTTTACATAATCATCAACCTTTCATTAACTCTTATCCCCGCTTTTATCAACTTCCAGAACATGTATCAGATGGCTTCAGTTGACTATTATCACGATTCCTAGATGCAGTTTGAGGCAAATGAATAGTTCATTGAGTAAAATCTAGATTATAGTAAGAAACGTTGAGAGAAAGTGACTTACGGGGGCACCAGCAGAACCAGATTTGCCACGAGAACCAGACTCTCCTACAAGACCGACTGGTCCAGTTGATCCTTGTCCTCCTTGCATACCTGCGTCTCCCTATATCAACAAAAATTTGAAAAGAAATAAATGAAGTGTTCCAGGTATGAATGATGTACATCTACAGTAGAAAACCAATACATTTGGACCATGAAAATTATACAATAACCTATAAACATAACATAACAAACACATATTCAACCCTTAGATTACCAACCACCCTGTTCCTGTAGGCAATCGGCTCACAATATTTATTGAATTGTCAAAATTCACTTTAAAAACATACATCATCACATTCAACATGGTCTAAAGACATTCTGAATTGTATAATTAACATATAAATGTATAATACATGATGTTAAAAAATACAACATTGCAAATGGTTTTGGCTGTAACCTGCATTCCACCGAAATCCAATAACAACTTCTCTTTCTTACCGTTGCTCCATTCACTCCGGGTAGTCCCGATGGTCCAAGAGGTCCCATGTTGCCCTGAAAAGTTAATACAGAATATATGTGATGATTACATGCAACAACACAAAAGTACCATATAGCACTTACATGTATAGGAAAGCAAACAAAATATAAATACGAAATCATTCAAATCCCATAATATTTAATATGGAAATACATTTAGGAATGATTACCGGGATCTTTTGGAGGCGGATAACTTATAAGGAATTTTGTAGATTACTTTACTAACAAAGAACAGATGATAATTAAAGGGGAGGAAAATCTTGAATCGTCTAGATCATCACAACCTGGCTCTGAACGTAGATCCTTTGCATCATTGCAACCAACTTCTTACTCAACTAAGAGAGGCCAAGATTCCATTGGCAAATATAAATTATCACTAATATTTGAACAGACAATTTATTTAACAATTGACAGAGGGGTATCCACTTGCTCCCATTTTCACAAATTTTAGGTTAATAAATTCAGATATTCTCAGTAGCATTGATGCAATGCATTTAAACCTGTGTTTCTTGATATTTTCTTTACAAATGCCTCTTGGTTTATTGTGTGGATGGAAGTCCACTAACTGTATATTTACTCCAAGATCTCAATAATCTCCTCTAGATTGCCATTTCATTTTCTTTTAACAAACTTACGGTTGGTCCTTGTTCTCCATTAGATCCTCGTTCTCCGGTATCTCCCTGCAAGTAGACAAAAACAGGGGTTATTAATGATGATCAGTAGCTTACTTTTTATGGCATTTTTTAAAGCTGTTTGGTAGGCCTCCAAATTATATATTTTGAATGACGGATGAACAGCTTTACTAGGCAATATTAAGAGAGTAAATAGCTGCACTACACTATCAGATCCTACTACATGTCCTAACATGTGATAATAGATTACATGTAATATGTAATTTAAGAGTTAATGGCTTTGGTAGAGAGCATCAAAAAGATAAATTACTTACCATAGGTCCCTTAGACCCAGAAGCTCCACGAGATCCGCTTGGTCCACGTTGTCCCTGACAAAAGACAAACAAACAAATTAATTACAAATAATCAAATCAAATTGGTACATATTAAACCCTGATACAGAAAGAAAAACAAATAAAGTAAGCAGATCAAATGATGTTTCAATTAAATTGTACTACAAACTCCCTGCATTTTCTTTAACTTCTTACAAAAACATCTGAAAATGTACTGCTACCTTTTGTTTAAATTTCTTCATAAACTAATCCACAGCCGCATGTATTCCATGTAAAACAGGCTATATATAAATCAAATTATTACTACACCATATATCATTATCACGTGTATGCTATACATGTACATATACGTTTACTGTAGATCGGAATTTCGATTATAAATTTGAGGTTTATCCTTTTGGTAGGATAAATTGTCATGGATGTACTTACAGGGTTTCCTACTGCTCCGACAGGTCCGGGAGCACCCATGTTACCACTTTCTCCAGCTTCTCCCCTATCTCCAGCTGCTCCGGGAGCTCCATGACGACCCTGTGAAAGAAGAGGGAAAATGTTTCCACTTACAATTAGTCTGTAGATGTTTGTTGTAACTTAAACTTTGTATCATCAAGAGCTTTCCATGTATTTTTTAAAAACATTTTCATTTAGACTATAAATGGTGTATATCTGCTAGAAGATTTTTAGAAGATTTTAGAAGTTTTTATTTATGTATTTTAACTCCAAATCTAGATTACCAAGCGAATTCCTCATGCCTATAGAATGGCAACAGGCATAAATAATATATGCAGAGCTGATCATATTACATGTACTTTGTAACATTATGGTACATTTTTTAAGAGTAGGGATCTTTTTCCTTTAAAAATGTGAAAATATATCTCCTATCACAGCCTATTGTTATGATGAATCAGCATATTATTCATGCTCTTTAGTGATTTGTTCTTGATCATCTCAAATCTTGGAAACAATTGACCTACCTAGCAACCACGTAAACATGCCAACATTAACATGAGTTCAAAAATTTGTTCTGAACTCGCGATGTATATGATTCCACTTTTGTGTTAAGCACAGCATAAGCACAGAAGTGTTCAGTATTCAAGTGGATGATGCCTGGCAGAAATGGTGAATAGACCTGTGTATGAATTTTAAGCATACTTCTAGAAGGAGATTTTCTTTTGGGAAACCAACAGCTTGCCACAAATAGCAACAGACAATGTATCTATAGAAATGTCATTATGTGTAGAAGGTAAATTAAATACTCCAGGGTTTCTGGAGAGAATCATACATATATATGTATAAGTTTGCTGACAACCTAATGAAACGCATGTATCATATTTTACGCACGCTTCAATGGGATGTTAAAGAACTTGTACTTTCGTTAAACGACGTCATAGACTAATTTACTTACATTCCATCCTTTGTGTCCTGGGTTGCCTGACATTCCATGCATTCCAACTAAACCCTGTAAAAAACAAAGATCAGAAACATAACCAAATAAATTCGCAAAATTTCTTTCAAAATTGTAACGAAACTCTCTTCTAACTGATATATATATATATTTTTTTAAAAATATAAGATGACAGATTATTAAGATTAACATAAAACAAAATAATTATATAGTGGAATGGTATTGAATCCAATATTGGAAGTCCTTGTGTTCAAGTTCCTTCTCACAATGCTCCACCAGAAATGGGGGAAAAGGCAAACTATTAAAATTTTCTTTAAAAAAGATAAAGTGCACACAAAAAAGTAAGTCACTGCAAAACTGGTGTTTGTAATTACAAATTTCTCAAATCTTAAGACTGTTTTAACAGAACAGGAATACTTACAGGTCGGCCACTGATTCCTACAAGTCCAATTTCTCCTTGCCTTCCATTTTGTCCCTAGAAAGGATGAAAAAGAAGGGAAAAACATTATGTAATCATCATCATCAATTATTAAAAAGTCAGCATTTTCCCTCTTTTCAGGGGTTACTGACTTTCACGCCATGATCACACTTCCTCCATCCACTTCTTCTTGTCTCAAGCATCAACCTTACTCTCTTCATCATGATTGTATTTCCATGAAGTGTTCAGTCTTTAGATCCTTTCCCTCTTATGCTATCCACTTCCAGATCCCACACTCTTTTCACAGATCATCATCTTCCCTTCCCAACGTATGATCCATCCATCTTAATCCACTTCCACCACAGTATCTTCCAGACCCAACCTTTCCTCATAACCTACAAACATCTTTGGAAGAACAGAACAACTTTTTACACATTCCTCTCAATGTAGGTAAATCAATATTATTTAAAGTTCTTTAAGGGACAACATTGACATCAATTTGTTAGAGTTGTCCCCATTTAAATTTCCTTTTTCATGAATACATTGTAATCAAAATTAATACCATTATAGGCCTAACTCAACAATTTATCTACTCTTTAATCCAAAATTAAGCTACTCTATTCCAATAAGAAATGAAACCTGCTTTAGCAATCACCTGTTTAGAAAGACTGCTTGGCTCTAGAGACTAGACTTGTTTTCCTGCAAGTGCTTCCCACTGAAAAGTCTATTTATTCTGCATAAATATACATTTTTTTTCCTTCTGTACAACTATTGCTATTCAGCCTTTTGGCTACAAAGATAATTTTTTGATAAATCTTGAATCTTTGAGTAGGTGAACTTACATCATTGCCATCCTCTCCATCTTCACCACGTGGTCCACGGGGTCCAGCCATTCCCTAATTGAAGAAGAAAAGAAGGAAAGGAAAATTAACCTCTAATAAAGTACAATTTGGTTAGCCCCTAACAACATTCCATCATGAATGCATTTGATTGTTTGAGTCACTTGATAAAAATCACTTTAAATACTCATGCTCCACAGTATCCACTGTACGGTAACCAGCTGATCCAGGAGTCAATTCAACATAATTTGTTTCCAAGAGACCCATGGTTTCTTGTCTTAAGACTGACATACCTGTTCTTCAAATAAATACATGTAATACCCACTTAACTAGCACCCAATGGTACATAATATTGTAAAGAGCATTTGAACCTGTACGTGTGTAAATGCGCTATACAAATACATCATCATCATACCACTATTGTTATTCTTATTTTCATTAACATTATTACAGCCTAATTAGGGCATGGTAGTGAATATGTAAAATGGAGGTCGATCCATCCAAACTGTGAGTGGATGGGTGTTACAGCATATTTTGTTGAAGATATGACTTCATACAGGGATAGGGTTAGGGTTACGTATAGGGTTTGGTCCCAAATTAAAATTAATCAATCCTTTAAAGTTACTATGTCCCTTTTGCAGCCAACCTCAAATGCTGTAGAACTATGCAGGGATTATGAATATGTCATGTATGTCCTATCTGTGAAATTTAAATGTTAGCAGTGTCCTCATATTCAAATTATGCAAGGAAACCCATTTAATTGCTAGACTTCACTGTCAGACACTATTGAGTGACTGACTGGCTTTTTTCTTCTTTGGTAATAACATACATGAAAACAGTTGTAAAGGGTACATGAGCATTTGCCTACATCAATAACCCACTTGTTTTGATGGCCAATATTCAACTGATTAAATCTTTGCTCAGCATAAACGTATGACCATTTGGTACAATTGTCTGAAAATTAAGACTTTTACTTTTGGGCTCTATAGCCTTAAAGTCGATTTGAAAACTAATAGTCGTTGTTTTCCTACTTGAAATCATTTTCAAGCCCCAACTTATTTAGGGAAGTTCTAAATTAGTATTATCTTTCAAATGCAGTTGGAATTTAACTTTTTCATTTTTTTGGCCTGCAAATGGGACATAGTACCTTTAAGGTAGGATATTGACAGAGGAACAATATTCATAAGCATGTGTACTAAAACCAGAGGAGGACTATAATAAAGTTCCATAAATGACTTACCATAGGTCCTGGGGATCCTTGGGGTCCCATTGGTCCGGTCAATCCTTGTGGTCCCTGAGAAGGAAAAAAGTTTACAATTTCTGTTTAGCAAATGATACTTTATTGGTTGGGGAGACCCCACCTAGTAAGAAAGCTCAAGCTTGTATTGGTTTGGGCTATTCTAGATGAACAGTGGATCTTAGATGCAAAAAACAGCTCCAACTTGCCAGTTATCTACAGTTCCATTCGCCATATTCACAATGTCAATGAATATGTAGGTTGAAGAAAAACTTCAAACAAGCCTATACAAGTTTTCTGTTTGAAGCTAGAAAGGCGTCAACTCCTATACTTTATTACAGAGTTCAGGCCCTACTGGCTCTGAAAAGGTATGTTTCTGCTCCTATTTTCAGTTATGCATGTAGGGTGTGTATAATAGCGGTCTATAATGACACTGGCTGTAAACTTTCATTGATTCATTATAGGGAATTTCGTAGATTACTTTCCCCAAAAAAAACAGATGATAATTAAGAAAAAACAAAACTTGAATCATCTAGATCATTAAAACTTTCACTGCTTTCATTGATTTAATGTTTGATAAGACATGATTCGTTGAACATAACTGAAATGTAATAAGGTGGATGTACATGTACAAGAAAACTTGTTTAAAAATACTTACTCGTGCTCCACGGTGTCCACTGTAACCAGCTGATCCAGGACGCCCCTAGTGTTGAAAAAAGGTGAACAGTAAATCATTATCATTGTAAAACAATACATATTTGTGAAGAATTTTATTAATCATTGGTACATTCAGATTTCTTTGCATCATGAAATCAATTTTAATTGTGATGGACAGAAAGATATCTACCAAAGCTTGCTCACTGAAAACACCCTATAAAAACAATAACACACAAGCGTGTCAGAACGATTAAATGGTTTATAAAAAACAGCCCAATACAAAAGGAAACAAATGCCAATGCAAGCCCTTTTAACTTCTTCAAACTTATTTCTTACAAATGGTCATACTGTTTTATTAACATAGCACTTACAATTAACAATAATACACAAGTAATAATTCAATTGTGATGCCCATTTTGATGAAATAATACAAGCCACTTTCGTTCTCAAGGATCAATATAATAGCCCAGAAAAGCTATGTATTCATTGGCATGTATTTTTCTCTAGAAAACATTAGACAGAGGTTTTGTAATTAGAATGCTGACTTAATGTAGGTACTCACAGGTGCGGTATTGTAGACGGGGGCTGTGTAAGCAGGTCCCTTAGACTGGAATTGGGCAGCAGCAGTCATCTAACCAAATGGAAGAGAATAACAATTAGCATATATCATATATGAACTACATGTCATGAAAACTAACATTGTATTTTCCCAGAGAATCAAGAAATGAGGTGACAAGGGACCCGTTCCATAAAACTTACCATTGATGGTTACTTTGCCATCAATGGCAACTACTATGGTAACAGGGCTCAACAGCTCAAGGTTTTCATGGTAGTGACCATCAATAGTAAGTTTTGTGCAACGGGCCCAGATTTACAACCCATGAAAATTAAATTGCACAGAAGTACTGAGCAAATGTTTGGGTTGACATTATATTGATGGCAGAATAAAAATCACTGCATTAATCAGTAATGAACATGAATAGGCAATTTTCCTTTTCTATTTTGACACCAGGCTGCCAATAAGTAGGTACTCATTTCCATTCTTCATGTTTACTGTCAGAAAATGAATTTTCGGATAATGAAATAGAACAGTAATTTTGGAGGCTATTACGTTTTCACTAATTGTAAATCTTTGTACTGAAGGTTCCACTACAATTTAATTTAGTTTGACAGAGATATCATATATTAGCAATGAACTGCCAAAATGGACACAGATACACAATCAGGTAGACCTTCTGTGTGCCATGAAACAATGAGGAACACCAGGCTCTTTTCTATAAACCAAAATGCACCGACTCTCTTTCCCATCGACTTTGAGTTTTGAGAGGCAGATATACGTACCTCACCAGGAGGGCCAGGGGGTCCAGGGGGTCCGGGGATTCCACGTGAACCAGCGTTTCCATCACGTCCATCTTCTCCCTGTTATCAGATACAAATGAACGGATAATGAGCATTGATATTACAACAGCAAACATGGTCACTGTGAAAGTAGATAATTTCATGCACATGAACCTTTTATTGAGTGTGTGTCCTGCTGTTAACTATCAAAACCAGAATGAATCTCAACAGTTTGTTACGCAGTTTCTCGCCATGAAAGCGGTTGTCAATCACAAATCAGGAATTGTTTATGTTGCAAAAGAATCTGGTTTCACAGTACACAGCTATTCTTTACTTTGATTTGCATGCTTTCAAACACAATCCCATCAAAATGTAATTGATGAGACACTAAATCTACAAGCTCTGTTGATATTTTGAGAGACAATCCTGTTTTATAATACTTTGATACACTCAGGGGTTTGAATTGGGTTTAAATTCAGGAGCGAAGTCTAGCTTTGCTACATCAAGTACCTAGGCCCAAACCTACTTCAGAGCGCAGATACTTTATATAAATCCAATCTTACTATCATTATCATCCTATTAGTATCATCAAATTGCATGTACGTGCTTCTATTTCAGGATTGTGGTAAATTCATATTAAATTGGTGATCAGAGTCAGCTGCCCACCTAATCATGTGTCAAGTAATCATTTTTAGATGGCCCTTATGTGGACTCATTAGAGATAGATAGAAGTACTTCTTACCCTTTGTCCAGCAGGTCCACTTAGTCCATTAGGTCCACGGCGTCCATGGTATCCCTGGATGGAAATACAGATACCACAAATAGACACATCAAAATCTGTGCTTCTTAGCTTTGTGTAATTCTAATTAAGTACATAATCTGCACCGAACTATACATTTTTTCTAGACTGGGTACTTTTAAAGAAACCTGGAGACTTGCGGGAGGTTAGTTTTTTTTTTAAGGTTAAAAAAGTCACCCATAGAATTATTATGTAATTAAGACAAAAACAATATCTGAAGCATACTGTCTGGCTGTCACTCTTCATTAACAGTTATTAATGTGATTTTTTAAAAGTAATTTTACAGGTTTGTTTGCCCTCTGATACCTGGCAATGTAGTGTCCTAGCTAACATTACTGTTGAAGAAACAAAAAGAAAATGGTGGAGAAGAACTTACAGGGGATCCAGCCAATCCAGGTCTTCCAGGGGGTCCGACCATACCGGGCTGTAGTGGGCAAGATAATAATTACATGTGAAAAGGTAGAGTATTTTATAAACATTAGTTTAGATATACGTATACCCAATGCCATCTGCTGCTTACAATGTCGCAATATGTCGACAGCCATGTCCCACGTTAAATCACCAACTGATAACGGGTGTGAATATGATGCTTTGGTACATCAGGAACCAGGCAATCATTAAGTATTAACAATTTAATTTTCAATATCATTCCACAGTATATGAGCAACTGGTGTAGACGTTTTTTGTGAGTTAAATTCCCTTTTAAAACAAATCTGACATCATGTATAAATAGAAACTATTACATTTTCATTCCAGCTCATGAAGTTAAAAATCAAGGAGAAAGACTTACTGGGATGTCAAATGGTTCTCCCTTGGCTCCCTTAGGTCCTGGTCGACCTTGCACCTGTTGACAGAAAATCAAAAGTCACAATGATTCCAGCATCTTTACAACACAAAAAATGAAAATTTCAGATTCTTACAACATTAACTGATATATAGCATGATTTATTTTGAAGAGGTAATATATTGGTCTATTTTGATACATTGGTATTTGAACAACTGATGTTTCTACTTTCATATCTAATTGCATTTCTACTTTGATGACTTAGTCTTCATCAAATCATATTAATAAAAACAACATAACTTGCAGGGGTATGTCATGTCAATGTTATTTTAAGAATCATTTTCATCAACTCTCCAATCAGGATTTCATGAAGCAGAAAAATAGACTGCCTGTCCAAAGAAAACAAATAGTGACCTTCCTAATTCGCCCAAAGTGGCTGTTGAGAATCACAGGGGCATCATATCTGTGTACAGAATGTTTTGTGTGCCCTAAAGCCCTCTGAAAATATAATTTGTCAAACTTAATATTTTACTGTTTACTTACTGGAGGTGGAGCTGCAGAGGTGGATCAAGACACAGATGCAGAAGCAGGAAAGCAAATGTATAACAAACAAAAAAAGAATTAGAAATTTGTACAATGATGTTGATAGGGCTTGTTCCAATACGATACAAGGCAGTAAATCACCTCACAAATTTCTTCACTGCAGCAAATTCAATATGAATGCACTCTATGCATAGGCAACATAATTTTCTTATGTCCTGGCTTTTTGTCAATTAGTACCATATGTGAACATTGCTTTTTATATATAAATTAAAATACATTATATTATGCTGTGAGAGCAGAGTGTAAAGTGAATTACTGCTTTATATGGAATTGGCCCTTAGTCATTGAAGCCATCTTATTCCACCTGAATCTCTTTGACTGTTAATTTGGATATACCTAATATTCTGAGATATTATAATTTGAATTAAAGCCACAGCAATCAGGGGTAGGCATCCTTTTACTCTAAAATATAAATTTTGCAGTAGGGCAGACGTTTATGTTGATCATCATACTTACTCTCTCCCACAGATTCCGAGATCTGAAATGCAAGCTACATTTATTCTCCTCACATCAAAATACGTTGACAAAACAAGGGGTAATTCTCTAACATGCAAGGTTGATTTAGATTAATAGAGGGGACGGACAGACAACATCACAAACCACAGAACAGACAAACAAGGGGAGGATTCGTGCATAAGGTCTCATGCGTAATATTAGAAAGGGAGAAAAAGTGTGACAAGGTTTGAGTTATAACAGTCATATTGAAGTAATGCATTTGAAGAAAACCTCCTATCTTTCTATTCTCATTCTAGCATCACTATTAATAATTGAAGTAAAAACTAGGTATAATTTAAACCTTATCCATAAATGTACATCATGCTGTCATCCTAAATTAGAAAAATTTACAGTATATCTTTTTGACTATTATATGACAAACAACATCCTCCCCCACCCCTCTCCCAGAGTTTATGATGCAGATTTTTTTTGAAAGCGTCTATTTGTGTGAAGTTCATCTTTTTTTAAATGTAACAAGTATTGAACACAGGGCTCAAACTAAGCATTTTTTCAGGTAATCAAGTTTTATCTCTTGATGAATATCAAATTTGGTACCGGAAAAGTTATGGAACTTTGAAAATCTTGCACTATTCACAGCATGACATCACATACATAAGGTTTGTTTAAAAACACATTTATCATAAATTTGCATCTCATTAGATGACAATGCTCACATGATTTCCCAGAGGACATATTAGCTATTGACTTACCAGCCTTGGCACAACGAATAAGTCTACAACTAGTAAGAGCATTCTCTCTGGTGGCTCTCATTGAGAAACCTGAGGAAGCAGCGACATGCTTGGAGAGCTCAGCACAGAGATAGTAGTCTTCTTCGCAGTTGACATCGGCAGAGTCAACAAGAGCCTCTAGGTTACGGAAGACCATCGTGTTTCCGGCGTCGAGATCGTGGCTGGCATCTGCAGGATCCAGAGTCTGGGTGCGCAGGATGTCGCGCCTTCCAGAGCCATCGTTGTTGTTGGAAGTGAAAGTCTCCAGACGCCAGAGGTTGTTACCCTCTGCATCTCCTCCAGTGGGGTTGGAGTTCACGGTGAAGTCAAAGGACAGGTCATTGGGTCCATCGGACAGCTCAGAGTCAGAGTTGAGAGTTAGCCGGGTGTTGTCAATCAAAACTCCTACAACATGGTAAATAATATGATTGATTAGTTTTGCTGATGAAGTATCCATCCTGTGAGGAACAAGAGCTGTATTATGACTGAAAAAAGTACTTCTACATGGGTACCGTCTTTTCACTAAAAAAAATATTTTTCCTGAAAAACAGAGGGTTTCAAAGGGAAGCAGAAACTTTTCTATTATATTTTGCTAAACTAAAGATACATGTATTTCAAAACTGCATTCACCTCTAGCATTTCTACAATCTTTACTATTACAAAAAAGTTAAAGAGAAATACAATTCATCTAAAAGTTGAAAAAAAACTACAGATGAAAAAATGTAATTCATTGCTTACAGATGAAAGAAAAAACATTGACAATTTCCTATGAAACACGGTCAAAATGAATCTAATAACAGCGCATACTGTACCTTCACAGTTCAGCTCAAAACAATCAGTCAATACATCTTCTGAGGGGTTGGCGATCATTTCAAAATCTGGACTGGGGTAATCTCCCTTGCGCAGCTCAGAACAGAAGTACCTGACTTCGTTGCAAGTCAAACCTGTCATATCCATGTTAGTGTCCACAGCCCCATAGCGAATGTTTTCACCAGGGAAGGCAGACTTGTCCTTCTGGTATTGGGTGAAGGTGTATGCGGTCTGGGGGTTGAATCGCCTACCACGGCCATCTGGGAAGCTGCTTCCAAAAGTTGTCATCTCCCACAGGTTCTTTCCCTGGGCCTTTCCACTGGATGGGTCTGTTAAGGCTGTCATTTCGTACAAGATGCGGTTGTTGCGGGTGCCCTCATTCACACGAACATTACCAAGCGGATTTGTCTCAACATCATTGATCATTACGGCTAAAAAAGAAAAGAGATAAGTGTTCAAACTTATTTTTTCTCAATCCTATTCACAGTGGCACTACTAAATCAGAAGGAAAAATCATAACAAAACATAATCTTAGTGTTTTTAATCTTTTGAATACTTGGCCGAGGAAAACTTGGGATGGAAGCCACTGAAAAAGGACAATACCTCCCGCAGATTAATTGAACTTACGTCTTCGGCAAGGCTGCTCCTTGCAGCTGATGATAACATCTCCACCACCATTGATCTCAAACTCAAAGTCAGGGCTAGCACGTAGACCCTTGGCAAACTCCAGACACAGCCAGCGGTACTCAGAATCACAGCCAATCTGGGACAGGTCGAACTCGGTCTCCAGAGCGTTCAGCTCAAGGGGCATGCCTTCACCTTCAGCTGGGGTAGAGGACTGGCCACGGGTCAAAATCTGGCGCTTGTAATCAAGACGGGGTCCAGTTCCCTGTGGGTTCTGGGCTCCAAAGACACCAATACGCCACAGACCATCACCATCGGCTCCACCACTCTCCGGCAGAGTGCTGACATCAACGTTGAAGCGCACATCATCAGGGCTGTCAGCAGACACGGGTCCATGGCTCATATCCCAATCCAAGTCGGTGAAAACAACACCTGAGCACAAAGAGATAGAATTAATTATCTCATAGTGAATTCCAAACAGGCAAAGAATTTATCAGGGAAATGTAGTGTTGGTGTGAGTGGTATAATAGTGAACAGGCAAATAAGATGCTTACCTTTGCAAGCTCCATCAGGTACCTCAAAGCAACTCCTGAGTACATTTTCATCAGGGACAGCAGTGAATTCAAAATCAGGTCTGGATCTTGGGTCCTTGCTGAGCTCATTACAGATGTATTTGACCTGAGGACAGCGCAGGCCTGTCATATCAAAATTGGTGGCGAGGGGCACAAAGTCAAGAGTGTCACCAGCAGCCATAACAGGGAGTGCAGCATGATAGCCGGAGAGAACCTCCTCCTGGTAGTTTTGTTGGGGTCCGTTACCGTTGGCGCGCTCGCTACCCCACTGGCTGAGGGTCCAGAGATCCACACCACGTACAGTACCAGAATCAGGGGTTGTGGTTGCAACCGAGTTGTACTGGATAGGATTAGTATCCTTTCCTTCATACAGTATCAGGTCAGAGAGTGTCTCAGTAGGAGTGGAATGTAGTTCGGAAACCTCAACACCTGCGATGATAGGAAAAGATTTGATTTGCACATGCAATTTTGATTTCACATCCAAACAGACTGTGAAATCCTGCAAATCATGCAAGATAGAAATTTCATAGCATTAATCCTTAACCCCATTTTCTCTTCATGCCATCTAATTAGCCATGCAGTAGAGAGACCTATTTAGAAAGGCTTCATAGAGTGCTATTTGAACCTCAAAAGCAGAGCCCGAAAGATCCCAGAAAGAAAACAGAAGAGTCATTCATGCTCTTAGATTAGATTTAGATTTGAGTTGAAAAATATAGCGTATGAAGAATTATGGAAAAGATGTTGAGATTTTGAGAAAGGTAGAAATTTCAAGTTTGCATTCATTGAAAGAAATCAACAGAACTGAAAGACAAGTGAGCATAAAGAACAATATTCCAGATTTTGTTTAAATCAGAAGTTCTAGAAATAGACAGTAAGACAGTTGCAGAGACAAGTTCATGCTTGGCTGGAGAACAAGAGAGAGTTCAGACTGAAAGGAAAAATTGACCATGCAAATAAGAGAATCATGGAGTTTCCTTTTAGCAAACATGACCAAATACCACTCTTGTTTCTCCAGTATCCAGCATCTTGCTCCTGTATCACTGTCTGCCCATGTGGTAAGAGCGTAAATTCCTCTTCCTGATCTACCTAACACTTGCCTTAGTAATCTAAACCTGTAAGGGAAGAAGGGGTTATTTTACTTGCCCTAGCAAGTCCCTACTTAAAATAATTGATCTGTTTTCACCAACATATTTGCCTCAGGGCAAACTAAGCTGGTGGCCAAGTACTCAACAAGGGTGAGAGATTGATTGTCATGCTGATGATGAATGAAGAATAAGAGTGATGATGATATGACAAAGATGATTGTCATTAGATACAGTGTGAGTGAGAGAGACAGAGAGGGAGGGAGATCCTCACACTCCCTAGAAGTTACCTCTACAGGGTTGCTCCCGGCAAGAAATGATGGAATCAGTTCCTCCTTGGGTCTCAAATTTGTATCCAGGGGTAGGGGCCACTCCCTGCTTGAATTCCACACAGAGGTAGCGGTAGTCGTCACAGCCGAGTTCGTCGATTGGGAAGTTGGTCAAGACGTTGTCAAACTCTAGAGGTCCACCTTCCTCGAGCGGTTTGGCCCCATTGAAGGGGTCCAGGGTCTGGGTGATTTCGTCCCTGCGAGGACCATCACCGTCGGGTCTGGTAGCAGCGAACACGCCAAGCTGCCACAAGCCTTGACCATTAACATCTGGACTCTCTGGGTCAAAGTTGATGTCGGCAGTTAGGGTCAGAGGAGATGGTTGGCCAAATGGAGCATCACCAACTTCGGCTTCCCAATCAATGTCAATAGCAGTGACACCTATTAACGGATACATTAAAAATGAATAACTACAGTTAAAGAAATTTTAGAAGCGACCATAATATCCAGTGAACATCTTTTTTTTTCACAAATAATTTGAAGAAGAAATAGTAAAACCCCATTCTTATTTTGTATAAAATCTGTTTGGAGCCAAAGGGGCATTTACTGTGCATTAAAGTATATTATACGCCCTTACTACTCAAAATAGACAATATGTTAAATATGTCTCATAATACATGGGTGATGAACCTTGACTCATTCTGTAAGCAAGTAACAAGGAAATACCACTCACCTTTGCAACGATCCCTCATGTCGATACACTCGGTGATGACCGATTCATCAGGGCGAGCCTCAAAGATGTAGTTCACACTAGCCCTATTGTTCTTATCCAGATCAAAGCAGACCCATTCAGCATCCTCGCAGCGAATGCCCGTCATGTCAAATTCAAAGTTGACGTTGTTCATGTTGAGGTTCTCCTCATCCAACAGGGTCGTGGATGCTTCAGTGGGATCCAGGATCTGTTCTTCGAGGCCAGCCTTGGGCCCAGAGCCATCAGCTCTGCGGCTGCCATAGACGGCCATCTTCCACAGCTGATCTCCTCGGACGTTGGTAGCGTCATCATGGGTGACACCGGTGAGGTCAACACTCAGTGGGTTCCTCTTGTTTTCATAGATAATCTGGTTGCCAAGATCAGCCTCTAAGTCTGTGAATATGGCCCCTATAAATGGAAGTAAAAAGATGAAAGATAAAGTATGATCACACCAAATTTTATAGAAAGATATACTTTACATGAGCTGGTTTAACTATACAGAATATAGAAAGAACTTAACTTGTATTAAAATTTTTGATTTTATCACAAGTGTATACATCTATTACTATGATCAAATAATATGATCACAAACAGCCAAAATCATGATGTTAAAAATAATATGGAGTCACTGAAATACACCTATAGTAGATTTGTCATGTCTTGAGCAAGCTAGAAACACAACAAATTTGGTTAGATGAAATGTTTCAAAGACCCACACAGCCAGAGTAACTTTATACCAAATCATCATTTAAGTATCTATGGATCGAAGAACCAAAGCAAAATCATTTCAAAAACATGAAATAGTTCGTGATGAATCTTTGTATCAGAATATATTTAGGGAAATAATACTTTGCCCATGTGTATAACAGGAAACTGACTGACTGAATTTGTAAACACAGACTCTATTTTCATTTCCTTTTTTTTTTTGCAGTAAGAGAACTCCTTTCATTCTTCAATACAATAGAAATTAGGATCTTAGCATTCTACAATTTGTTTTCATGAAGCAAATGCTAATGAGTTTATTAATCCATTTTTATAGCATAACAGGTTTTTTTCTCCTGATAACAGGTGTGTCAAAGTTTTTTCAAAGTTTGTATACTACCTGAAGAATTCACTCTATTCTGGGGGCATTCTGTGCTTCAGAGCACTAGATATCAAAAAGAGCTTTGGCATGCACATAACAATTTTACAATCAATGGCATGCCTTCACTTTACTAGCTGAAAAATACTAGCTGTTGTCAACTAAATTAAAACCTACATATATTTTCCTGGAAGCAGTTGGACATTGAAAAAGAGACACATATCTTGTGCAAAATACAGTTCAAAGATCAAAATCACAGACTTACTAGAGAGACACTCCTGCTCTTTACACTTGACGAGTGTGTTAGCCTCGGCGCTGTTGTCCATGGCATCAACTACTCGGAAGAAGTAGTCAGGGTTGGGGTTGTCTCCTCCAGTGAATTCCAGACAAAGGTAGTTAAAGTCATTGCATCCCACAGTTCCAATCTCAAAGTCAGTGATAGCATCCTGGACTTCAAGTGGGCTATCGGCTATTAGGGTGGTACTGGCCTGGGGCCTGTCAAGGGTCTGGCGCTGGTAGTTGAAGCGCTCTCCGCTACCATCCCTGTTCCTGCTGCCAAAGAGACCCTGGCGCCAGAGGCCACTGCCGACCAGCTCGCGGTTGCCATCACGGAAGGTAACGGTGCTGTCTAGGCTGACAGAGCTCTCCTCTCCAGGGAAGACAGGCTCAACAGGCTCCAGAGTCCATTCAAGATCCTCAGCAAATACTCCTGTTAGGGTTGAAGAAGAAAGCCAGATTATTAGTTTCAGATAGAAAACTGTTTCAGAGTGTTCAGATAGAACCCCATTTGATGTATCGCCCAAAAGGTATAGAACCAATGAAAAAGAATGCTCCATATTTAATTTTCTCAAGACTTGATCAAATTTAGAATAACTTTTGAGTATTCAAGTCTCAAGAAAACGTATACTTCACATTCTCACAACCTTTTTCTACCATCTCTGAAAGTGAAAAAAATTATGCATTTATACATATGTTGTATGATTATTCTGTTAAAATTGAACACTAGTGTGTAGATATCAAGTGTTATAAAAATGTAATTGAATGGATGTTGAAGTAATTGATTAAAAGAGTTGCAATCAGTTGAACTGGTGTTTTATTTAACCTATACACTTCTCACATAAAAATACACATTCTCTTTTCAAATGATGATTAGAAGAAATGAAAACACATAGAGAAATTGGACAAAGAGGAAATAGGAGATGACAAGAAACAATGGACAGCACAAACAGATTGCGCAAATAAATCAAACTCTGCAAGTACATAAATATCATCAATTTAATCAACAAAATTATTAATACAAAGGAAAGATTTAGCAACAACTACTGTTTAAGAATGTGTCCATTGAGGTCTAACTGAGATTTTGGACAAATGATTATGTATCTAACGAATGCATCACAGGTAAATCGACTGGATTGCATCAAACCAATTATTTAATCCATACTAAAACATAATTACAATGTCCTAGTTTGAAGTAAATATTTAAAAACACTTGTATGTGTTTCTGTCTTTCTCAACTGTCAACATCTCCTTACTTTGACTTCATTTTGATTTTTTTCAAACTTTTTAATGTAGGCTCAACCATTCTCAATAAAGTAGTACATGTGTAATAGAATTTCATCTTGTACAAAAAGATTAACCATTGCAAAGTATACCGTAATCTTTAACTTACGCAAATGATTAAAATGCTTTTGCACTTAAGACTAGGATGTTTTTAGAAATACTGCACTGTCGCAGAAATCCAATGTGTCAGAATCCTAAAAACAAAATCCCCTGTTATTTTTGAAGTTCTTTTTTGTCTTCATCTCTTTCTCTCTCTCTTTTCTTCATTATAATGAACTTTCAGCAACAATCATTATGTCCGACGTCTATAACCAAAGAATTTCCTAATTGGGATAGCTGATTGGGTCCCTATTGTGAGGTTGGTAATTCAGTTCATAACAGGCACTGCTGGGTCCATTGAGGTCGTCTATCAGGTTTGGGTTTTTTGTTTTTTCTTGCCCTTATTTTCATTAAGTCTTAATAAGTTAATAATTAGAACAGTTTGCTTTGTGAGCAAATTAATGGTAATATAGTTTCTGTAGTTTGGAGTAATTCTCTGCTTGGTGGCGCTCAGCATATATGTCCCCAGGATCTGCAATTAAAAGAAAAAATGTGAGTACAAGAACACAGCTACATGAAGTAATACCAGAGTCATTGCTACAATTTAAAATGAGAACATATATTTACAGCTCGTATTTTGCAGGTACCCAAAATCCTTTCTTCCTTTTGATCAATATTTCAGTTGATGAATAGCAAACACAAAATCTTGCCTAGTTCTAATCTTGCTTTGTCTCAACTTTGTAATTTATTTTTTGTTTTTTTGTCAGGGTGAAAAAAAAGATGACAAATTTAGAAAATATGATGGTGAATTGGTGACCAGCCACCATATCATTCATCATTTGTTCTATGAAGTACTTTTTTTTCCCGGTCAAACATTGGTATAATGATTTGGAAGTATGAAACGGCATCTTACAAGAAGCATTGAATGATTATGCATTTCCAGATTTTAAGATACTTGCATTGACTGTACATGGCCTTTAAAATGAACTGTTAAAAGTGTTGAAGTGATGAACAGGCACATCTCCCCTCCAAACAACAAAAAATGATCATTGCTGCTGTACCATCGTAATTCTAATTTCTGTACATGACAAACAGTATATTTATCCGTGACTACTTCACAATCCACTGACCAAACTGTAAATTTGAAATTTGTATAGTCTTAGTGATCTCATATTTCAAACAGTCAATCTTTTCTTATATTAGTCTGATATATTTATAATTAATGTCATTCCGAATTCGGTTAATCCTTATTCTCCTGCTTTCATACAAATGAACTTATTACGGGGGTTGGATTGCCCTTTAGAGGTGTGTCCCTTTTGCAGGCTGAAAATATAAGATTGTGTAAATCCTATGGTAAACAAGAGATAATACCAACTAAAAACTCCTCCATAAAGATTAGAACTGATAATTGCCTCTATATGGAACTATATCAACTGTTAAGAAACGCGCTCCAAAAATAATGAGTAGAAAATAGTCTGATTTTCTGACCCTTGTACCACAAAGTTGTATGTTTTGTGCTGCAAAGATTCAATCAGCTTAATTTTGACCAAGACAAGAAGCAGATTATTGATGTTTACAAAATCTCATATCCTTCACAGCTCATTTTATCTATGTTATTTATATTTCCAAAGGAAAAAAAAAGTAAGTCGGTCACTCAATACTCTCTGACAGTAAAGTCTAGAAATTTGACGGGTTTACTTGCATAATTTGAATACTAGTAAACTGCTCACATTTAAATCTCACAGATAGGACATACGTGACATATTCACAATTAATGCCAAGTTCTATAGAATTTGATATTGGCTGCAAAAGGGACATACTACCTCATCCAGATATTAGACGCAAATTCCTCTACATGTATCTATTCCTATTTCCATTTCTGCAGTTATTCAGAAATATGACATTATCCACAATAAAGGGCCTAAAATTAAGACATGCAATGTAAATGAACTTGGGGTACCAATCACCCAAGATATAATATAGATACAGCTAAAATGTATCCAATCTAAAGCCAAAACCCTTGATCTAGAATTCCAAGGGCTCAATGCAAATCAGGCCCGCTTGCATAAAAGTCAAGTTGCGATTGATCTCAACTCAGATCAAATGCAAATATCATACGCAACTGCGCATTGAATAAAGAGAGTTGCGATTGAAATCAAATGCAACTTTAAGTTTGGTTGTACATCTATCTTAAACTTTGATTTGATCTGGAAAAGTTGCGCTTGAAAGTTGCATCTTTATTCAATGGAATGGCAATCAAACGCGTAGTTGTGTTTGATTTTTCGGACTTGCGTTTGATTTTCAGAGTTGCATTTAAACTCACTCTTTATGCAAGAGGGCCCTGTTCTACTCACAAGTCATTTTTGTTGTTGATTGAGAGTGTATTCAAACTAGCAATAAATCTTAATCTAATTCACATTTGAAGAACTAGCAATAAATCTTAATCTAATTCACATTTGAAGATCATAATTAAATTGAGTACAGTATGATGAATTTGTGATTTGGTATCTGTTATAAAGACTACATGTAGCTGAGTTTGGGAATGAAATAATCACTATTATTTAATTTAAATTTAGCAATGAATTTTAATGGATAGCAAAACCTTTTCCTGTATGAATTGAGCACTGGGAACAATAAACTATAGTTCAACAATTATTGAATTTTCAGTCATAACCTATAACATCCTCTTCCTACAGTTTTGAAAGTATGATGAAAGTGACTTCCACATCAGTTATTTCTCTTTCATCAAATGTTATCAAAGACTTGATTAATATTTGTATGGTACCTATTTTCTAATTATTCCTCAATAATTTTGAGTGTGGACATGCCATGGCAATATTTAAACATGAATATTATTAATTCAGGATTATCAGCAGAATTACAAAACAGGAAGGTAATATCAGCTTATTACCAATTAAGTGTAATCTATTCAAATATGATGAAGAAAAAAAGAAAATAATATCTGACATCTCTAGGTCATTTAGACAAATTTAATAATATGCAAATTAATTTTTACTTTAGAAAAAGCTCCAAAATATTTACCAGACATAGTTCTACTGGCAGGTAACACTTAAAGGGGATACACTGTTTGTCCTGTTTTCAGGCCCAAAAAATGAAAAGGTTAAATTCCAATGGCATTTGAAAGATAATACTAATTTAGAACTTCACTCAAAAACAGAAGGGCTTGAAAATAATGACTGTTGGGTGTCTAATCGAATTTAAAGAGCGCGCTCGTTTAATTAAATAGTCTGATTTTCAGACCCTTGTACCGGATGGTCGTACGTGCTGAGCAAAGATTCAATCAGCTTAATTTAGGCCATTATAAGAAGTGGGTTATTGATGTGCGGGACAAATGATTATGTACTATTGACAACTCATTTTTAAAAACGTTATTACCACCAAAAGAAAAGTCAGTCAGTCACTCAGTAGTGTCTGACAGTGAAGTCTAGCAGGTAAACAGGTTTCCTTGCATAGTTTGAATACTAGGACACTGCTAACGTTTATTTTTTCACAGGTAAGACATATTCATAATTGCTGTAAATTCCTACAGAATTTGATGTTGGCTGCAAAAGGGATACACTACCTTTTAAGGACGCAATAGATGGGCATAAAGTTAACAACAGATGCACGCAGATGATACGCGCACTTCTTTTAGATTGGTAAATTTGACCACTATTATTTTGAATGTTAACAGGGAATTTCCATTTTGTGAGAACACATAAGTGGGTAGTGGTATATATAACAAATATTGATTGCTGAATTTTAGGTTCACATAACTATAGCTCTCCGGTGATCTTGAGACTGCAATATACCAAAGCAGTCAATATTTGTAAACTATATCATTTCCACACAAAGGACCGAAGTACCACCTCTGAAGAAATTTGTTTCTTTCATCAGCTATATTTAGGGTACATTATTATCATTAAAGCTAATCTTGAGCTCTGGTATGGGAATCTTATTTTGAGAGAAAAATTCTATGATTGATTCTGGATTGTTTATCCTACAGGAGACTGGTTGTTTGAATCAGTAAAAAAATCAAAATGAATGCACAATAATACTGGGCATCATCTTTGATAAAGACCACAACTCCTATTTTCATATAGTGACCCGTGTTAAGCACATGGTGTGGGGCCTTACTTACATGTACTCGGATTTCCTTATCTTTCTATGCTCATTACTCAGCAACTATACATTTTCTACCAAAATTGTTTGGCACATGTCATTTATTTGTAATCTTGAACAATCAGTGTAAGTTTTGTTGGATTCTGTGAGAATTTATCTTTACCAGAGCTCATGTTCATCTTCAATCATGATAGTATTAAAGAAATCATAATGACTTGCTAATGAGGCACAGTATCACTAGACACTTATGCTGTAGGATCTTAATCCCTTCCTCTGGCTTTCTTCCCTATACTTAAAATAAAAAATATAACAAGTACCTGTAGCATTCGTACTTGAACGTACTTGTAGCATGCTGATATTCAGAGACAAAACTCATTTTGAAATCAAAAGGATCTGTTTTTAAAACTGAATGTCTGTTTTACTGAATGAGTATTACTGAAGAAGAAAAACAAAAACAGCCAATAGTTCACAATAATTTACTTCTGGACAGTTATTACCCCCCTTCATTGCTATGCCCTCAATATTACATAACATTTTTGTTCGATATGAATCTTTTGTGTGTACAATATATGAATAACAGATTCAGCTAATGGACATTTCTAAAAGTAAATGTCATTTTCAAACTCTTCCAAATAGTAAAAAGCATTAAAAAATAAACATGACTGGTGAGCTTACCTGAATGGTCATTCGAAATCGATCGCTTCTTTGCAATGCTGCATTTCGGGAAACCAGCCGAGTGCGCAAGCCTTCAGAAAATTAACAAAATCTCAAAAAGTGTTGATAATTGTGAAAAAAAATCGACAGTATTCAATACATAAAACAGAAATGAAATGTATCATGAAATGGCAGTAGAGAAATGTTGGAAAGAAACATCAAACATCATCATAATGTAACAAGAAATAATGACACATGAACAGATAACATGAGATGTCAATGGAATTTCATCAAATGGACAGACATGAAATAAGATGGAAATTAATGACAATCAAGAAATAACAATGTGAAAAGAAGGTGAAAACACCCATGATAAAAACTTGGCCACCAGCAAAATATACCCACTATATGCAATGAGGTTTCATACATGGTGAATAAGATACAATTCATAAGCATATAAAACATAGTACTTTAAAGAATATGTGAAAGACAAATTAGGGGAGGGAGTAAAAATAGAACAATGGAAAACAACATTAAATTCAATGTTAAAATCAAAACTAGAAATAGAAAGTATATATAAATATCAAAATATAACATGACAAATATAAAACACATCAACATTGCAATACAGTTAACATTAGATAAATCTATCTTTTACAGAACAACTCTACCATTTTAGAATGGAATCATTTCAAATATGATCAACAGTATCTATCTAACAAAAATAATTTGATCAAGTAATCTGATTAACTGCCCATTAAAGCTTCAAAGGAACTTCTCTAATAGGCTTGCAATTTTGTATTATTCAACAATATATAATAAGCTTTGATGGGGTTTTCTGTTTGGATTGGAATTCATGGATATAAACCTGACAGGTTTGGAGAAAATTGTAAAATCTAATTTAATGTTTGGACTTTTGGAGGACTGGAAGTATCAAGATTGAGGAGAAATCTTCATGTATCTTTGCTAATTTGTTTCCTTATGACCCCCAAATGATGACCCCTCTATTTCCTTTCCTCCAATATATTCTGTATAAAGACAAACCTTCACAATCCGCTGGGGAACAACTGACAAGGACACTGGGGTCGGGTACAGGGATAAGGTTGAAATTGGTGGTGGGGGTTCCCCCTTTTCGAAATTCCACACAAACATATTGGACCTCTGTGCAAGTTAGCCCACTCATGTTAAGGTCAAAATCTACACTGGCATAAAGCATGTCTTCAGTGACACGCAAGGTTGTGTCTTGTTGTTCTCCAGTGAGCACCTGCAGTTTGGAAAGGAAAGAAGAAGCAGGAAGGATAGAATAGGAAGTGGAGGATGGATGGATGGATGGATGGATGGATGGAAGAATAGGTGGTTGCCATGGTGATGAAGACAAAAACCATATGAATTCCGGATGGACACCAGGACATGAATCATGAACGAGATGACAAAAGTGAAGTATTGACATGAGGAACAAAACAGATGAAATAAATGGAGAAACAATAATGATTGGAAATGTGTGTGATAAATGTCAATGAAAAAAATGTAAATATGGAAAAACAAAATCAATATGAGGAAATGAAAATGGAAACAATGACCAAAATGAAAGATCAATGGCAAAACAATTACAATGAAAGTGACAAACGTGAAATAATGAAACAAAAATGTGAATAGTAAAACAAAAATATGAGTGTATATGAAGAACATAATGAACAAACAGATAATGAAATAGAATGATAAAGAAGAAAGATAAGATAAAAAGAATTGAGAGATAAAAGAAAAGAATACAAAATAGAATAAGTCATTTTGTCAATATCAAAAAATGAATACCGTACTATAAAGTCATGAATAAAAAAAAATAATGTCAATATCAGAGTTAACATGCACATTTGAACACATTTAAAAAAGAAATAGAAAATGTAAAAACATCACTACAACATTTTGAAAGAGAGACATATGATGCATAAAATATCAACATATAAAGAAGAAGAAGAGCAATTAGTATATAAAAAACAATAAAATACACAAATTAGTGAAACAATGAAATTTATATATGTCTAACAATCAAGAACCATGACATATCATCAATATAATTTGTAAAATAAATAAGAGATCTGCCTGAGTCAAAAAATAGATATCAAACTAATAAAACATGTACTTAAATATAATAATTGAGAATTGTCATTGCAGTGACCCTCATCTCAAAACAAACAATATTGAGGAAAGGAAGAAAATCCAATATTGCAATATGCAACTCATTTTTGGTAATAACACAAGAGTGTCACTGTAGTGTCATTGCATCATTTGTTTTAATCAAGTCTGTAATTAGTGCACATGATTGAACACTGGGTAGAGAAAAAAGATGAAAGTTGAACCCACCTGATTTCTCTCACTGTAGCGCTGTCCTACACCATTCATGTTGGAGCTCCCAAACGCACTCATGGCCCACAAGCCTTCTCCTGCTACACCCACTCCCTGGCCGCGGATAGCAACCTCCATGGAGAAAGGGTTGGAGTAACGCTCGTTAAGGACACCCCCGGTCAGAACACGGTTGCCTACATTCGTGATTTGCAGGTCTGATAAAGGAGAAAATGGTGAGAGGAAATATATATATGTTATGGTTGCTGATCAACATTCCACTCCTAATAGGTCACAAGAGAAATGTACATCCCAAATGGTGGAAGGCGCAAAGTTACATATACTGATAAGAGTATGTACTATAAAATATAAAAAATTTAATTGGGCTTGAAAGTATTGTAGGAAGCAAGAAAAACAATCATAGAGCAAACAATATGGATATATAAAAATTACTAAATATATATTTAACATGATATATTAGATAGATTATTATAGCTTTTGGGGGAATACTGAAGTGTGCAATAATGAGTATCCATGAGTACAAGATGATTTCACTAGATATATAAACTCAGAATTCAAATCTTATCAACACAAAATATAGTATCAAAAGCAAATAAATGAAATGAGGCAAAATATTTAGAATCAAACTACTCTTTCAAATAAAATCTGTAACAAAATACTTACTTGCTCTGCAGGGGCTCTCCTGACAAAGAGTGATAACATCGCCCTCTGGGAGCACCGAGAAGAAGAAGTCAGGGCTTGCATCCTCATTCTTAGCAAATTCCATGCAGGCATATGTGAACGGCCCACATCCAATGGCAGCCACGTCAAACATAGCAGTGGCTTCGGTGAACTCCAGGGGACCGCCGGCTGCCAAGTTCTTAGAGACCTCTACATTGTCCAGGGTCTGGACGTTGTAGTTGAATCTAGTTCCACTTCCATCGGCATTTTCACTTCCAAAAAGTCCAAGTCTCCATAGATTTAAGCCAGATTTGGCTGGAGATGTTGCAGTGAACAGCGCAGAGGCAGTAATGGAAAGCTCGTTCTCCATACCTGCAATGATGTCCGATGCTGAGTAACGCCAACTCAAACCTCTAACAACCACACCTGTAAAGATGACAGTTTTGAATATTAGCTTGGAGAAATGGAGAGTCATGGCTAATATATTATCTGCTATGCTTTTCCAACCTACCATTTCTAAAAACTCTTGTTTCTTAAATATGTATAATGTGTTTTCCAAAAGGAGTATTTCCAAAACTTAAGAAACTACATTCTCCTATACCACCAGCATGTATTTACTTATTAAAATGTATGAATTTTACCTATACTCAATAAAATATTCCCTAATTTACACCCCATTAAAGATTTCATTGTATCAAACTAATGCTAATGTATGTGCACAAAAACTAAATTTTGAAGTGGAATAAATAGTAACAAATAAACTATATTTGGTGGATTTTAGCAAAAACACTGTTTAAGTAATGAGCATACAAACATTAATTAATTGTAATACATAAAATGATAAGACATACATGTATATACTAAACTCATCATGACTTTGAAAACACTAAATGCATTTGAAAGGATGTATATTTGGACACATGCATGCAAAGGAATGAACTACAGAATTCTTCAGAATCAGGCAAGTATGTTGATGCAATATTGCTTAAAATCTTTCATATAAAATATAAATATATATATATATATATATATATATATGTATATACACATAAGTTAAAATAAGCCAAAGCCAGATGACAATCGTTTTATATACATCATCTATGATTTGAATTCATTCATCGAGAATTTAATAACAAGCTTTTTCAAACTAAATGTACTTGTATATATTTCACAAGTCTAATTTTCAGCTCTTACAAGGCTCAAGAAATGTCTGTAGTTCACATCGAATGAGGCGGGGAAGGAAGGGGTTGAAAGGTTGAAAGTGAAAATGAGAAACAATGCGTTGTCATGCAAATTAAATGTATCCCACTTGATTAACACTTATTTGTGTGTCTTTCTTATTCTATCTGCCATAAATTTTGTAAAAAGTGCAAAAGTACTGCGGTTTTAAAAAGGATCAAAAGCATTATTGTTGAAGTTTATCACAAAAATGTATTTGTGCGCACTGTAATTCACAAATACCTACATCACAACAATTTCACAGGTCATTGTGATTTCATATAGATTCTCTGCAATTTTAATATTCTTACATTTGGCCTTTTTCAGAAATACAAATTTCACACTTTAAGTGAAACAACCCTCATCTTTCTTCCCGATAAAAATATGAATCACTGGGTTGTCCCAAAATAAGCAAAAAAGCCTGGAAAAGGGTCAAATTAATAGTTTCAGAGTACACAGCACCTATAGCCAGGGTTAGGATAAAGAAAAGATGCCACAAAAAATAAATTCAAAGGAGAAAATTGCAGTTTTACTAGAAGGTATAGGAAATCATTTTAAGCTACAGATATAAGTTTTCAGGAACAGGCTTATTATTTATTGAGAAATATAATAGAATATTAGAAAACCCAGAAGAAAGCATTTTTAAAGCTTGTTAGTGGCTTTAGATGATCTAAATCATATTATAAGAGATCCTTAAGAATTGCATTCCCATACCTGCATAAAAGAAGACATTATCAAAGCTGCCATTAGCAAGAAAGTAGGTTTAGGAGGATCAATTTATTTCTAATTAACTTGAAGGGGATATATATCAAGCTGTAATTTGCAGAGCGTGTATAGGAGGGTTGCTTAATTCATTCACTTGCCAAGCCTCAGGCAGAGATGCATAATAATCATGTCATCATCACCCACCTCCTCAGATTACAGTGATGGACTTCACAGCTTTCGATTGGCTGGTTGATTTTCATCAGGTGACCGCTATGCAATTCACTTATGCTTAATCCTGAATATCTCTGAGCTTCAACATAGCGTTTTTTAAATACTGGTCCACTTTTAAGTTCCTCTCACTTCGCTTAAAATCCTCATGGAGAATGCAGGAGCACAGTACGCGGCTTGCGATGATGAGATGTGGATGATGACACACTGTTGACAAAATGTATGTGTTTCATGGAGGCTTACGTACTATATGGATACCATACCATGATGGGGACTGACAGAACACTTCCACCCATGCAAATAGTGGAACATAAACATTTGACCACAAAAAACAGACAACAGGTACATACACACAGGATTCATCAACAAAGAATTTGAAACCCTAAGATAAATTCAACTACTTTTTTATTATCTTCTTACTTATCTTACTTCTTACTTACTAAGTGTCTACTATGCAAACAAGTATTTTCTGATTTTGTTTTTATAATAAGTGTAGAATATTGACTTCTTGCCATAAATATTTTGTTATTCTCCCTATGTACATGTAGAAATAAATGTAAAATCCCAATAAAAATCTTTAATATCTAAAAAAACAATAAATTCTTGATTAGATACTCAAATGTAAAGATTTTATTCTAATAATTTGTTTAATGTCTGTATTGGGTCCACACAAAAAACTGTTATCAACCTTCCCATCCTTACTACCCCCAAGATGTCAGCTGAAGTTCTACAGATATGTCAATATGGCTCTGTAAGTTGCATATTATTTTTTCTTTTTATTGGGAGAGGTACTACTATGAAAAGTTTCATAACAATTGAAAGAGACATAATTTAAATTATTATTGTAGATACATCATCCAAACAGAAGAATCTGCAACAAAGAGGAAAAGGATGTTATCACATGGAACCAAGCTTACACAACATTGCACATTTTTTTCAATTCTAAAAAAAGGAGGAAAATAGGGTTGGTCACAGTGATTTTTTCTATTATTAACTTTCTTTGAGGGGAGGTATTCATCAGGTAACAAATATAAATAATGACTGAAAATAGATCATTCAAAGATTTATTATCAGAATAACAACTTTGTAATGTTTCATAAAATTGGAATAATTTGGTTACTCATGCTTGCAGTTGAATTCTTATTTCTCAAGCATTTGATTTTAGTTATCAATCTTCATAACAAAAGTTACAGATGCATTGTTTTTTAACCATTCGATTGAATACAACAACAACAAAAACAAGGAATTAATTATCCTGCCCCCCCTGATAAATTCCAAAGGAGTTTCTTTTATGTTTTGAGAAATTTTCCCTATAAGTATTCCCAATGATATCTCATTCAAATTAATTCTCTCGGGTCTATGTATGCTATACATTTGATTTACCCCAGTACTTTATCTAGTTGAAAGTTATTTCACCTAGATTAAATAAAGTTTAACATCCAATGCCTATCTAAATAAATTAACAAATAAATGAATGTACGTACCTGAATTGATGCACGACTCCATCATGCCATGGCAGGAAGAATGCATTGTAAATTTCAATCGATAAATACACAGAATACATGCCAGCTTAGATCATTCCACAAACATCATTTTAAAAGTATAAATCATTGCATGCAGGACCACAAGTTTATGGATATGACAGAACTTGCACAACTTGAATGAGAGACGGAATGAAATAGACAATGAAATGAGAACATCAAGTATTTTTTTTTTTAAATAGTACAACTGTATGAATCAGAGGTGTATATGAACATTAACGTGTACTAGTAAATACAAGAATGTAGAGATAACAACTGAATGTAGTGATAATAACAACTGAATGAAGAATGAGGACTGAATGGAGATTGAATTTCATACAAGATGGGCCACAAAAGTGATTTCAGTGATTTAGTAACAAATGATGTAATTTTGTACAACTTGGCCACCAGTAATTTATCATAACATTATAATGTGCAAAGTCCCACATAAAATCTAAATAACTTATCAAGAATAACTGCTACAAAAATTAAAAAACATAAAATGGTATAATTAAAATCAGATACATAGAACATATGCTCCAATGCATTTGTTACTTTTAGCTAAGCTAAAGAAAGTGGTTTTAAGAAAATATATTCCTCTTTAGATACATACAAATATTTCATGAGAAAATATAAATGACTGTGTTTATGTAATTTGAATTCTACTAAAATTGCACAACTTGGTAACTTGCAGATATGTAATCTTTTGCAACAAGACAATCATACTTTTAAGGCAGGAATTAAATATTTTCGAACCTTCACATTCTGCTGGAGAACAGCTAACCATTACACTGTCATCAGGTACAGGGATGAGGTTAAAGACAGTGTCTGGGGAATCCCCCTTGGCAAACTCCACACAGACAAACTGAACTTCAGTACATGTCAGGCCTCGCATGCTAAGATCAAAATCAACACTGCTAAAGAGCATGTCTTCGGTGACGCGGAAGGTTTGGTCCTGCTGACCACTGGTGAGAACCTGTGCCATGGTAATATTTGAAAGAGAGAAGGGTAGGGTGATGGGCACATCACAAGCATGGAACAAAGGAAATGATTCATGATAGTATATGAACATGAAATGAAAGATGGATGATAACGGCATTCAGAAAAATAACCCAAAAAGGCATGGACAAATAAACGAAAGATGCATAATACAACATGGTGAAATGAAAGTTGATGGTGAAAGGGATCGAATACATATACAAATGGCACATATGGTCATGTAACACATACAAATGAAAATGAAAGAAAGAGTGACGTTAGAAACCATCAAGATAAACAAAATGAAAGAAAATTGTTTAAGAGCAATTAAGTGAAATTGAAAACAAACATGAACAGAAAAATGAATGGTTGTTAGTAATATGACATGTTATATAGACATGGTAACCAAATTTGGCAGAAAGTGTAAACATGACGTTAAAAAAGTGATGGAAATGAAGTGCAAATGAAAGAGCAGGAAGTATAGACAGTAGAGAGAGAAAACAAGAATATGGGAGAAAATGGAGGGAAAAAAAGACATTGATTATTAGCTTTTTTATTGTCTGAGGATTGATAGTAAATCACTGTACAATATTTTAGGTATAATATATTTTACGAAAAACCACAATCTCCTTAAAAATATATAAATACCGGTACATCAATTATTATCAAAGAAAACAAAATTAACCTTTCTTCTTAATATTTATATTTATCCTTATCCATAAATAAATCAGTTTAAATAGAGAAAACGACTTCAGCGATATTCTTGTTAACATTCATATTATAGATTGCATGTTTGTTTCGACTCATACCTGTGATCTCTCACTGTAGCGCTGCCCTGCGCCATTAGCATTGGAGCTTCCAAAGGCATTCAACTTCCAGAGGCCGTTTCCTGCAACACCCACTCCTGCACCACTGATGGCCACATCCATGGAGTAAGCATTTGATGCACGGCCATCTATGACTGTACCACTCAGGACAGTGTCCTGAACACGGGTGATACTCAGATCTAGGAAGAAATGCATTGCAGAGAAGGGGCCGTTGCATAAGTATATCTTTATTTTAAAAGATTAACTGATTAAACACTGAATTTCTATTGAGGTATTTCATGAAAACGCCTTTTAAAATAGAAAGAGAGAGACCATGGGCTTAAAATGGGGTTATTTTTTTAATATGAATTTTTTAATCTGCCTTATATCCCTTTTAGTGCCATACTTTGAAATGATTAATAGATCAGAAAGGATATTTATCAGTTTTCTTTCTGTTCATGGGATTAAAAGTTAGCAAAACCCATGACTGGGTTGTTGGCTCATGCTGCTATGAAAGAAGTCATCAGGTGTCAGGGTATGATGCAGGGTATAAATCATCAATTCTGCATTGTGGAGTAATCCTGTGACAGAAAAAGAGTTGCGTAGAGCAAGGAGATCTGACGGCCCTGGTAGTTTCAAGCCCTAACAATAAGAGGTCAATAGTCAATATCTTTACGCCCATCTGAAACTCTCAAAAATATATAGTAAATGCCCTCTTCGAATAATATTTCAGAAGCATATTAAAATCTAAAACAGTATTTACCTGCTCTGCAAGGGCTCTCCTGTCAAAGAGTGATAACTTCACCCTCTGGGATCACGGATAAGCCGAAGAATGGATCAGCATCATCATTCCTTGTGAAATCCATACAAGCATATCCAAACGGACCACACCCGATGGCAGCCACATCAAACATGGCCGTGGCTTCTGTGAACTCAAGAGGGCCTCCGGCTTCTAGGTTCTTGGAGACCTCCACGTTGTTCAGGGTCTGCTCATTGTAGTTGAACCTCTCTCCACTACCCTCCACATTCTTGCTGCCATACAGGGCAAGCCTCCAAAGGTTATTGCCAGTAACGGGAGCAGTGGTGTCTGTGAACAGGACGGTGGCTTCGATTGAGAGTTCATTCTCCATTCCAGCGATGATGTTGTCTGCGGTGTAACGCCAGCTCATGCCTCTGGCTTGAACACCTAGATGGGAAAGTACAGTTGGATGCATTAGACTGAGATCATAGTAATACTTTAAAATTACTGTAACACCTACTTCTTCCAACTCAATATTTGATAAAGAGCTTTTTGTGCTTAACATTTACAAAAGAGATGCTAAGTATTCATTTCAAAATTCTATTACTAATCCCTACTAGTAACTCTACTACATACTTTTCATCATGAACAGTAACTCTATTCAGGCTACCCAACCGTTAAGATTGAAAAATATAAACAAATTCACATCTGGACTGTTTTCAATGTCATCAAAGGGTTTAACATGCCAAATTTACAGCTAGGACTAAGACAGACTGATGCAATCATATTTCTAATGCTATTTTTTAGTATGAATTACTTTACACTCATTCTTTATTAATTGTACACTAATTATACTTAACCATAATTTTATTTATCAAGCTCCCCTCATAATCTTATTAACTTACGTGATTAACCAATCATCTTTTGATATTTCTCTCATAAAGGCTTATTTTGCCTAACTTTATATCAAAATGAGAACATTTTGGAGGGCTTATTCAACTATTAAAATACACTAGAAAAAGCTAGATTTAGAATCTTTAATCAAGGTGATATTAATCATAATTCATAATGTTCTAATGAGGCTTGAGCATGGATGTAAGCAATCACTATTTTCCTCCCATCAGAACAGTCCTATTAATTGAGCATTCATCGATTTATGATCTTCCAAAGTTAAAGACACCAACATTCTCTTCTTTTTAATGCCAATTATTTGCATAAATAATGGACCAAGTCTCATCTGGTTTGTACTCTTCCTAAAACTTAAAATTTTGAAGCAATACTTAACTGATGAACTTCCTGTCCTAGCTAAAAGTGCGTTACCCAATACTTAATTCCCATATGGCAGAGGACTTGATGCAAGAACCAACAGGTCAGCTAGGGAATGAGTTAGTTTCGAGACCATACTGCTATAGCTGACCCCGAGTTGGCATTACGGGGATTTTGCAGTAGTGCTTCTAGTACAGTATGGCTTTAGGGGATTGCAATTGTTTTTCTTTCATACTCTTTCATTTGATATGCTTATAACATTTTTCTTCTTTATTATTTTTTATTTCATTAAGATAAACAAATTCTAATAACAGTTTGAAATAAATGAGTTATAAGTCCAGCATCTCCCCAGCGTAATAAGAAAATTGGGCAATGAAAAATACCGGATTTACTAATAAGATTTCTGAGAAATGGGTCCTTAAACTATCTTTTAAGATGTTGCAGTGCTGTCTGTCAGCACACTGATAACTAGCATTTATTCACCACAACATTCCCCCCACATTAGTAAAGTCAATCGATGGTTACACGACATGAACTCAAGCCTCATTTCTTTTAGTCTGTATACTTACCGAAGGGTCTGTGCATTTTATCCCATGCAAACATGAAGCAAATGATGATGATGATGCTTGAATGAGAACAAAATGTTAAATGATATGGAAGAGAATGTGAAATTTCAGTCACAACCATGAATGAAGTGTATTGACAATCAGACGAATGAAAGTACATACATGAAAAACAGTTCAGCAGGAGCTCTCAAGTGCAAAGGTTCAAGACATTTCAATTATCATGCTCATCCATATAGGATTATGGTAGGTATTAATAGATCAAAGCAAAGTAAGCAGGTAAGTTCAGATATTCAAATCAAACTATTGGTAAATTTTAATCAGACTGTTCTTAAAAATTATTGTTGTAATATCTGTAATCAGGTAGTACCAATTAAGAATTTGATATCAGTATACTTTTTCTTACTGTCATCTGACAGAGAGAAGCTGTAGTTTGTTGGTTCAAGATTATAGTTTTGAGAAATGTCCCAGCACGTCATACTGTGCGAAAAGTGAAAATCTGTCAATTCTATAAATAGCTTTTGTATACTCAAATAGAGTTTACATCTCTTGAAGGGGCCTCTTTATCCCCCAATTTCTTTTTAAAAACTTCATAATCAGTTGGATTTTTTTTCTTCAGATCAAGCGCATCATTAATCATGCTTCAGCAAAAGACAAGAGGCATTTAATGTAATTAAGAAAGTATTTCAAGAAAGGGTGTTACAGAGAGAAGATGATGATGCATTCTCAAGCATTCGCCATAGCATATTTAAATGCAGAAAACAGATAAATTGGTAAATCAGAAAGTGCAACCGAACTTTTAGCAATTGAAGATAGTGCAGCATTCCAAATTCTTGGAAAGATATGTCACAGAATACTGAAGAATAAGTATTCTTGATTTTTCTTCTTTTGGGGGGGAGAATTCCACCATGGAAAAGAAGTGCAAGATGCAGGCATGCCAGGGTATCAACAGTAAGCTTATGCCACATTGCATATAATGCATACATTGCAAAGTTGTGTAATCCTATGTCAAAGTGCTCATATAATCTAAGTTTTCATTTAAAAAGAGCAATCAGGAACAAAATCAACCCACCTACTCCTTGTTCGAGTTTCCAGATGAGCTCCAGACGAGCTCCATAACTCCAGCGGAATGTGAGTGCTAAGTTCTCCATTATTCAGCGATTAGAGCATTGTTTAATATTGCTGCAACCTTCATTATCAATGTACAGTTATGGGCAGCCGCAATCACCGACATCTCCAACGTTAGTGATCTGGTATTCTTGTTTCGTATGACAGCAGATCATTATAAAGAATGAGTTAGAATTCTGATATAATCCAGCATTATCAGCAGATCATTATTCACGCTGCATTAGGGATCCGATATGATACATTGGCATTATAGTTTAGCAAGTTGTTTTTCTTGGTAGTCATGTTCTTGGTATAATTTAAAATTGTTTGTGTAAATGAAAGCATTGTTTGGTTAAGTTTTATAAATTATTTGCATCCTTTACCCTGTCGTCAAAAAAAAATTAACTCACATTCTTTGATAAATGAAATTGATCAATTAGTTTGTTTATTTTAATAATTGATTCAGAAAATCAAAGGAAAATCCACATGTGAAGTAGCAGGAAAACTGATTTACAAATTCACATGGAAGATAATTTTGTAGGAATGAAATATACCCAGGAATGCCAGTAGTATATCCATTAAAAAATTGCTCATGGAATCCATTTAGGACATTATCGTTTGGTTATTTGACTACAATATTAATCATACAAATTGGCAAGCTTTAATGAATGAGACGAATTCATGTTTAAGCTCCTAGATCTTCTGTCAATTTTCAGATAACTGGATTTGTTTAATATGCAGAATATAGTGTAATTCTAATTGTGTTTTTTTTCTCCCCTCTTTAACAAAGCAATTTTTGTTACTGCGCTCTTTATATTCTTTATTTGTTTTAGTTCTTGTAAGCATTGGTTTTTGCACTCTGTTATGTACCACACTGTAACAGAATTCCTGATGCATTCGCCAAAGTCTCTAAGACATGACCACCTCCGTGACTATCGCTGCGCTATGAACGACAGGCCAGAGCACTGGTCCATGAAGTGAAAACAACATGTGTGATAAACAGATACAAGTGTATGAGACATCTATGAAAAGAACAAGTATAGTGAAAGACATGATATGTACATTACATGTTATTTGACACAAATGAAAACAACATGATGTATAAAAAAAAAAAACTTTTTCACACCATAAACACAGAGCTTTCTTAATCACACAACACAAGAAAGCAACTCACAAATAATTTGTATATTATGTATATGATATTTTTCCTGTGGAGATTAGAATGTTCTTTGCTGAAAAACAATTAATGAGGACGAAATGTTTCAATTGACAAACAATATACAGGTGAAGTATGATTGAAAACAACAAAATGTGACATAGAAACTTCACTTTCGACAGGGCTCCACGCTAACTTTTTGGAAGGGGTTTGATTTTTAACTTTTTAGACTCTATGTACTGTGCATGAGCCTAACAAAAAACTTCCAACATTTTGGGGGATTTTGAGCGCCAAAGGGTGCCTGTTAGCGTAGAGCCCTGCTTTAGACATGAAACAACAAACATAGTGACTGAACTTGATGAATTATGCATCAATATTAAATATGAACCGATGAATAGAAATGGTACAATAACAGAAAAATATGAACTTTGTGAGAAGTTGGCTTAACAGCACAACGAATGGTTTCACAATGATTTTGATTATTCTCATTATTTGATAAAACACACACACATGATGTGTTAAACAACAATTTCATTAGAAAAAACATGAGTGTTGCATTAAGATATGATACTTCATGTACATAAAAGTCAACTATGACAACAGAGAATGTGACTGCTATTACAGAAATGACACTGCTTCATAAGATTTGTACATAAGCACATATCTGTATTTTGCAACAAATCAATTGCAGTTAAAAAGATAAATTTGGGTATTGTAATTATATCATGTGTACAAGAACCGCCCCAACCCCCACCCCCCCNCCCCCTCCTTCTTTCCACAGTATATTTTTGAGCTGACTTTTTAACATATAAACAGAGGGGCCCTCTTCCATGCTTCGGTATTGGAATGTCTTACAGCCATCAGGCAACCTTGTCAAATATAATTTGTTAACCCTAGCGCATCTACAAAGCACAGGGCACTTCTAACGACTTTAGCACACTCTGGCCCCCCGATCCAAATCGTAATTGAAATGAATGTATTGCTGTATCTAGACCACACTGATGCTTAAGGTCATCTCTTCCGCTGACGCATCTGCTGATTATGCAATTTTCGATAATTGTATCCTTTTCCAAAAAAAGAAGGCATAGCTATGTTTGACGTGGCTGCCATAGGATGTAATCAGTTCCAATATGCTTGCCCTTATTTCCTCTTGTAATACTTCATCTTCTCAAATCATTTAAAACCAAAAGATAAAAGCCACTGCAAACACTTGATTTGAAAAGAAGTGTCAATGTCATTACTGTTTCAGTCACTGCAGTTATTCTCTTTTCATGAAATCTACATTGCTCCTCCTCCTTACCTTTGCATTCTGGAGCGGTTGTACATCCAGTGAGTGCGTTATCATCAGGAAAACCAGAGAACTCGTAGTCGAGACCTCCCTTGGTCCTGGGGCTGTCGCCACGGTCCAATCGAGTACAGATGTACATCATGTCTGTACACTGGGCCATTGGGTCGGTGAGTCTGAAGTCCACGTCCTGGAAATTAAAGGAGTCCTTCTTCTTGTAGTGCTTTGCCTGCTGTTCCTCAGTAAGGGTCTGACTTTGGTAACCAAATCTTTAGTAAACAGGAAAAAAAGAACAAATGTTCAGTTCACTTTCAAACCTCATCTACAAAGTAAACACCTACTGTAAGCAAAGTCCATAACCTGATTTCAGTCTGTTATGCCAGTATTTGATGAGCAGTATACTTCACATAAACTTTGATGAATACATGCTTTTTCTTGTTTCATTATATGCTTCATTTCACTTGATAATAACAAGAGCAGATAAACAGGGGGGAAAATAAGTGATAGTGTGAGCAATACCTGTTGAAAAGTAGGAAACAAGTACATTTTTTGAAGTTGTGACGTATCTTACGAGGTCCCCTCCAATTTGTTCTATACAAAAAACTTTTATTTACTTAATTATTGATAATGGAATAGACTTGTTTCATATGTGCAATAATTATATTTAGGGGGAATGTATGATTGAAAATTTTCTTATGAGGAAATATATTACAGGGCAATGGGGAGGAGACTTTGCAAGATAGGCCACAGAGTTGCCACTTTGTGTTTGAGTGATCGCACCTACAAAGATTCATGCCTTCCTTATTTTTATTCTGACTTTGCTCAGACTTTCACTGACCCGCTTCCAATAAAATTCCAATTAATATCAGGGTGGACTTCCCCTTTAGTTATCTTCAAATGACTTGATGATACCTTTGTCCCCTGCCATCTGGATTGGGCGAGGCCCAGGCACTGAGTCTCCAGAGACCTTCTCCTGCAACACCCGTTGTATCCTGAGCTTCCTGGAACTTGATGGGTACCCTGAGAGTCAGACGGTTCTCTCGGCCTTCTGAAATACTGCCTGTACTGGTGATCTTCGGCGTTACCTTCTTCACCTTTACATCTGCAAGAGTACATCACACACATTCATCAGCAATAATGTAATCGTTATTTGAACTAAAAGCATTTTGATAATCAAGAAGACAGTTATGTAGAGATGAACAAATCTCAAATACACATACTTTTGGACCTTGTGGCAGATTAACCTCATGCAAGTTATCCAATAACTACTGCTAGCTATACTTCCACTTCTACAACTTCGACCACGCTTACCTACATACTGCTTCATATGCTGCTGCTGCTACTACTTCTACTACTATTACAACTCTTTTCTAAGCAATTTCTTCTTAGAATATATCCAAAAGGTATGGCATGTCTAAATATTCTTTTAAAAACAAAATGTAGGTACTTAAACAAAAGAACATGTATTACCCTCCAGTCTTCAAAGTTTAGCACTACTTACTAAATCATTATGACACCTTGTTTCTAAGGAGATTATATTTCCAATGTTTCTATTGAAGAGTTGACGTACAGCTTTGTACATAGTTGCATACTTATATTCTTCTAGTCTTGGCGGACATTAACAAAGATACTTACTGAAAGGACACAAGAAGCAACATTCTCCTTCCGGTTTGATGGGTTCAACACAGAAGGCGGGTTGGCAACTCTCAATCACACAGGTCGTGGTGGCATTGTCACAACTACATATTGTACATTCTTCAACACTCCACGATTCTCCGTGGAGATACGGTTGTCCTCGGTATACACATGGTAGTAGGGGCTCTCCCGAGCTTATGCTTAGTGAAAACGATGATTCTGGAAGAGAGACCACATAATACATTGAAAACATAAATGAGAATTACATGGTGATTGGCTTGCAGCTTCATTCTGATAGTAAGAAACATCATAGCTGATGAAATTGTGATCATTTTTATTGAAATAGATCATTAGTATTTTCATTATTATTGTTACTAATAGTCATCATCATCTGATTTTTATATATGAATTAATATTTTCATATTCAACATAGCTGATTTGCACACAATATTTCAACCTGGCTCATTTTCTTTCCAGCTGAAATTTACTTTTTTAGATTATCTATCTCAATTTAAACAGAGAACATACATGACCTACTTACCATCCTGCAAAAAATAACATCAGGAATTAATGATTCATATTACAAATATAAATACAGATATTTTGATTGTCTGGAGCCAAGAGGGCATTAACTGATAAACTCTTTAAACACAGAGTTAATACCCTCTCAACAGATGATTGTACACAATTCAATCTATGTAATTTTGTACAAAAAAAGGAATATACATGTATCTTATAATAGTTATTTTTATTTCTTGGTTTCAATATCATTCAGATTTGAACTTGATGGTGTCCATGCTATCTCAATAATACCTAATCAATTTCTAACCTACATTGTAAACTTAGATAAATAAAGTGTCATGAAGAACTGCATGTACCCATGCATGTATTGTATATGTTCATCTAATCTGATAAAAAAATAATGAATTATGAGTACATGGAGTTACTGAATAACACATGTCAAATGCAAGTTAACTACGCAATTCATAGAAATATACAATAAATGAAATGATATTAATTCATCAAACCAAGAGAACAATCGAGATGAATTAATGTCTAATCTTTTAACAAATGTTTTGTATTACACTCGTTTTCACCAGAGATGAAATTGTGAATGCCATACTCACTCAGCCTCAGCTAATTCATGCTCAACTGTCACAAACCGAACCTTTTCAGCAAACTGTGTCCACTACCGCAAGACCATTATCTAAATAGTTACCAGTAGTATGTCATTCTAAAACGGGTGTTGGTGGTGATGATGGGTGAGGGTGAGAGGGTTTACAGAAATGCATGCAATCATGCAAATTTGTTAAAGAAGGCATTTTTTCTTTTCTTTACAACATGCACCAGAACTTCACAAATACTATTTGGGGGGATAATAAATACATGTACATGCATGCAATACGCAAGTCACACTGTTACTTGCCCCTTCTGAAAACTATTTTGCCAAAATAGATACAAAATATTCTAGACCCCATAACAACTACTTGGATTATAATTACATGTACATTTAATTTGCATACATGTGTTTTATAAATACATTTCACATTTTAGTCAGTTTTTTCTGTGTACAAATACAATGCTTTTACAGCAGTTGCAATTTTAGCAACAGAATCAAAGAACCTGTAATTTGACAGTCAAATGAAACATATGAATTGAAGTCCACAAATTTGAACAATTCATAGTTCTGTATTTCAAGTGAGTAAAGTAAGATGCCAATATATGGACGGGAGTATACACGTACCATGCATGATGAATGATGCATGCAAATCTTCAAAAATCTACAAGTATAAGTAGTCTCAAACATGATAATGATGGGGTTAAACATACAAATAAATAACACATACAACAATGTAAGCATGCAGGCTCACTAATTCTGAAATACAAGAGGAAATGTTTTTAAGATCAGTTACATGAATAAAGTCAGTTCCATTCAGATCTGAAAATTGCAATGAAATCATTTATCAAATGCAAAATTTCAAAATGGTTAAAAAAATCTTGAGCAGTCCCCATGCATGAAAATGATGAAATGATCTTACAAATCAACCATTAACAGTCATCAATAACTCAGAGATAGATATCTAATGAGCTCCTCACAAATACATCACGCTTATAAATTTGCAGCATGATATGGTTACGCTCTTTTGTAATATCTCTTGTTTTATATCATATACAGCAGATTTTTTTCTTCTTCTTCTTTCATTACATATTATCAGCAAAACAGCCAAATCCTTTGCTGATAAAATTGTATTTGGTTGATTTGAAGCTTACTTGTATGCCTGACTAATCAGCATGCATGCTCATGCAAATCTACAATTTCATTACAAGAGTTCCAAAAGGAAATTCATGACATTAAAAAAGTACTCCAAGTTGGTTAATGTTGACTGACAAAAATCACATTATCCAATTCAAAGTCCTAGGTAAAAGTGAACTTAGAGAAAATATATTTTGAATGTTATTCACAAAATACATTACTGCTTACAGGCTTAGCTACATTTTGTAAATACATTTTTTAAAGGGGAAATCCTCCCTCAATACAGGACTCGGCATGGGCACCCACAAAATCTGGACCCCCAAAATTGTAAAATGTGTTTGTATATATTATGCACACACAGCCTTTTCACACACAGCTAAAATTCTATAAACATGACTAGTATAAACGTGTTTCGAACGTGTTTAAACTAATCACGAGCCTTTCACACACAGAAATTTCAGTGCGATCTTTAATCGTTTCTTGATTAACTACTGCTCGTAAAATGCGCAGTAGTGCCATTGCGCATTGAAGGTCATGTTACGTCAATCAAAGAGCACGCTCCATCCAGTTTAATCATGTTTAAACACGAATTTCCTTTCACACACAAAATGTCAAGCTCTCTAGATACGAACTTCGTATCTGTAGCCTGCTTTTAGGGGTGTATAGATCACGACTTCGTATCTATCCCAACATCGTATAACCGATGTTCACACTGGGAAATTTTGTCTATAATCATGACTAAATTTTTACGATGATTCTAATCATCACTAGATACGATGAATTTTAGCTGTGTGTGAAAAGGCTGACAGTCTAATAGCATTTTTTTTCTAAAAAAGGCAGATAGAGAAGTTGATTTATGTATTTTTGCATGAAATCAGACTCCAGAAGAAAAAGTTTATATTTTTGAAACTTTTTTCATTCAATATATGCATATGGAAGTTCAAAAATATGTAATTGATATGGTGGCAAAAAAAGTCTCTCCACATTCTAACAAAAGAAAATGATTCAACTATGTAGGAATCTAATAATTGGAAGGTTAAATTCTCTTCCACTTTTTCAATATTATTATTTTTATTTTTTTTGGGGGGGGTGAAGACATTACATCTATTATGCTATGCAACAAACTGGAGAGTTGTCCATGAAAATGTCAATCAACTCACTAAACTGCTGTTTAGATATTTGCATAGATCTCATATTTCAAACATTCATAACTTTTTTTATCATTTGTTCCATCAACTTCTCTTCTTTTTCTACTTTTTAACAACAAACCTGTAACTATATGAGGTTGGATAGGCCCTCAAGGTTCATACATAATAATCACAGGTTACTAAGATGGATATCAAAATAGAGTTTTTTAGGCCATCAACCTATTTTGAATTGATGGTTTTGAAAAAAAGAATAAAGATGGATGGTAACTTGATTTAGGGCATTGCTTCAACAATTCCTCTAACTCCTCAGAACTGATGATGGACTAAAGCAGAGGAGATTCCCTTCCAGTAATTACTCCCATGCTCCAGGGTCATGGAAAGTTACTGCCTGCCTGTGCAAGGACATGCAGACAATGGAGGGCCACAATGAGAATTGCCACGTTTGCACCTCTTCCACTGTCTGGTTGTGGTATAACATGTCATATTGGCAGAGCGAGCGGTTTTGATCCGTATCCTTATGGCATTACTCGGCACTGGCTGGTGCAAGGAGGTGGAGCTTAGCTGGCCCAGTGGCCGCCAACCCTTCAGACTAACTGCTGAGTTGACAACTCTGGAGTTCACCCACACAACCTTGGACTGCTAGGACACACACACATAACTAAACTCCCTCTCATTTAGGAACATTCCACAATTACAAGAGGGGTCAAGCCTTCTTCCTTTCTGATATTTTTAATCTGACATACTAATAACTTTTATGATTATCCCCTTCAACAAGCTAAAAAGTCACTATTCTGGTTACAGCATGTAAGTCCATGGTTCAACACAGTGCCTTTTTACAAGATTTTATAACTGAATGCATCGATGAGCGCAAAGTCTACCAAAAGGCACGAAAGGCACCAGGTTCATAGGGAAATTGTTGTCAATTAAAACATACAGCTTGTAAACTATTTATTTACGCAAATAAAAAAGTTCCTTTTCAATACGTATTAGTCCTATGTATAATGTTATTTTCCTATATCACAGCAAATGTCTTTCAACTTATCAAACTGAATAAAAAGAGGATTCCTAACTTTCTTCATATAAGCTGTAACAGTGGGAGACTTTCAAAACAATCATACAAAAAGTAGAAACAGAAATATGCGGCACCTGTTGTGTATGACCCCTGAAGGCAATAAGATCATGTGCCTATACACTGTTCAACCTAACTCTACCTACATGAAGGTCCTGAAAAATATTTTGTTTATATCATGGTGTAGTTGACGTAAATCATTTAAATATTCTAATTTCAATAAATGATAATATTTTATCAGGGATAAATATAAAGTTCCACATCCAGAAATACACTGGTAACAAAAATAGTCTCTTTCTTACAATTGAACAAAAAGATATCAGGGCCCTCTGTGTGGTTGTTCTTCATTTAAAATCAATTAGTAAACAATAATTGATCAAACTTTGTATTACTAGTCCATGATACTCAAACTCAGAATTTAAGACACAAAACTGATAGTATGGTCTGCTAAATGAAGCATAGTCTAACAAAAACTGGACGTATATAAGTCAAAGTGAGATATATTTGGATTATCATGATTATTGTAGCTCACTTTGCAGGTCATTGTTTGCAATGTACATGTGAGAAACTACTAGTCATGAAAGATCTTAGAATGAGGATAATCAGCACACATCTGTTATGATATTAACACCACAATCATCATCATACGAGTAGCTACATCTTAACTTAGGATTAATCATGGTAGTCTACCATTAAGATTAAATTGATTAGTGTAACAATTGTTACATTAATATGTACATATATTATAAGTTAGAGTATTGATTGTTACAATACTGTAAATGACTTCATAGCTAAAGCTTATAATATACATTTACACTTCTTAACTTTCTTAACTTAAGTATGAGAGAGCATGGACACACAAGCAAGCTTCAGCACATCATTTCATCTGAGTGCACACTCCAGAAAAATACCTAAACCTATTCAATATTAATATTATCATGCATGAGAACTGCCAAGATAATTGAATATAAAATACATATATCTGTCTTAAATAAAGCATTTATCATGTTTTATATTGTTGAATCAGTAATAGATTTAGAAAATAATTGTCCTACCTTGTCCCTGACATACTACAGCGAAAACTGTTATTGTCGCTAATATTAATAACAGTGTCTGCCTATGCTGGCGAATCTGGTCCACAAAGCTATACATGGTGTACAATCTCTGTGGCGTACCAGTGAGCGAGCAATCGGGTCTACAGCAAGTTTGAAGAGTGCTGCTGATAAACTTTTCTCTCGGCAAGCTTGCTCCTAGCTCTACATCCTTATCACTGGGAGGGTTTTATCCCCCTATTATGGGATGGATGACACCAGCGGTCAGCCCACCAGCCAATAGGATGCCTTCCCCTCAGCAGGGACCGCCCCAACCCAGCTCTGCATGGGAAGCTGACACCAGCATGTGCACTGAGAGTAGGGCAGACTTCCTACCACTGCCAGTCAGTCTCTGCTCTTCCAACAGGGAAGGTTACCCGTAGCTAACTGTATTAACCTTTGCCTGCTATGATTTGTCTCCCAGCCCCTCAAAGTATAGGGGAAGAGAGACCGGGGTCTTGAACTCTCTACACCCATCCAATTTCCTCCTATCTACCACCTCTTAGGGTCTGTAAGTACAACAAAATTACCTAAAAGGATAAGTATTTTGACACACACAGGGTATCTACTATCATGGAGATACCTTTTTTCATTAAATATTAAACAATTTGCATCCTAACTGATTGAAAGTGAATGATTGATTAAAAAGTCATGCAATATTACCCATAACATATTTTTCACTATATGTAAGAGAGTGAAACTGTCTGAAATAGGTACTCTCACATAGACACAATGACACTGAACAATCTCTTCACTCAGGAAATTCTACTTCCTTTCGAATAACAATTGGTGACAAATAATGTATGAAAAGGAAATAAACACCACTCAACAAATTTTTTCCACTTGACATCAGAAATTCTAAGCCACAATCGGTTTAGGCATAACATTTGTGACAAAAAAAGTGTATTATGTTTCATTACAACTTTGTTTTCTTCCTATATAAATGTTCAGAAAACAAACAATATTTATTTTTGATTTCTTGTTCAACTACATGTATCATCTCAAAAACTTTAGAACTTGTAACAAACCGAATTCATCATTTGTTTTTTATTGAATAAAAGTTTCCCTTAATCAAGAAACATTATAGCATTACCTTTTAATTCTAAAATTAGGCATTTTCTGTTATTCAAGCAGTTTCTGTTATTCAAGCACATGTAGTTATATTTATAAAGCTACCCATATACTTGTTAGAATCCCACATTAGCATGAGAATGACCCCTTTGCCAGGTAAGCAATTTCACAAAATTTTCAATCTTAAGGTCGTAAATTCTGACAGATAGTATCCTGATAAGCACCAGGAAAAGACATAGTGCACTGCACAGCAGAATTTCGCTGCCTCTATTGGGAACACTTTTGACATAAACATCTGCAGCAAAAATAGGCAATATTTAACCTCACTTCAACAGCTGTTAGGGGGAAAACTTACAATAAAATCGTAGGAGGAAGAGGTCCACGATAGGACCAGTCTGTTAGTAGCCACTCCCCCTTCCTACCTTGAGTATCATTAAAAAGCGAATGTGGGCACAAATAGTTGCAGTCTGCGCAAAAAAAAACATTTTTGTTGCATAAAACTGGCACATAAGTAGATGACTGAGAGAGATTACATTGAAACATTGGCCTTCTTGTAATAACAAAAGTAGGTTATATTTATTTTTAAAGAACAGGGATATGAATTGTATCAAGCTGCAGCAACAAAAAGTTAATGTAGTCTAATCAAACCTTGAAGTTTAAGGCCTTTTATTTTTAAAGTAGGAGAAAGAAGAAAGCACAGGATAAACTAATAGTCATGTCAATGCCAGTAGACTAAACAAATGGATGGAATAAAAGTTACTTGCTCTGGGAGTTATAAGTTTGCCAAGGTGATGTTAAGAGCAAAATGTATTTAAATTTGGTTTTTGATTTTGTTAAATATATAGGCCTAAAAGCCAAAGGTTTAATTGGTATTTATATCATTTCATGTTCACCTTTTCTCTCTGGGAGAGGAAGGAAAGGAAAAGTATATTTTAGCACTGCACTGTTAACCTTTATTAATTAACACTCGCACCCTGTTCATGGTTGACTCCTAAATTATTGCCCCCACTGTCTGTGAAACTCACTGAATCAATATTTAAGCCAGAAAGAAAAAAAGAAACAGCGCCATCTAATCATCATTAATGAAGAACCTGAAAAACTGTAAATAATTTTTTCAGATTGGACAACCTAAAAAAAATATATTTAAAAAAAAGCTCTTGGGGATTTTCCCCCATCAGTCATGAAGAGACCCCCCTAACAAAACAAAAAAGGGAAAAGAAAAAATATATGCAAAAATTGCACTTGTCATGCTGAAAGCTTTCATAACACATTTTCAAAAACGGCCCATGTGACCAAAAAAGTACTTTTAAAAGTTTAAACCCTCTTGGGTCAATTATCAATTTCTTCTCTTTATATTGCCAGAGCTCCTTTGAAATCATCCACTTCCAATTTTACATTGGTTAGAACCACTGAGAATAAATCTCATACATTCATATCATATTCATCATGGTTTTGTAATTTTCAAGATGCTAGGAAAATCAAAATACCCCTGGGTTGGGGCCTGCAAACATAGCATTTTTGCAATGTGTTATTGCTTGCATCATCACGCATCTTGATGCCTTCAACAGAGCCTCATACATGTAGAACCTCCCTGCCACAAACTCAATTGGTTCAAAAAGGTGGGACGGACATGAAAGCCTTCCTTGACGTAGCTAGTCCAAATGATATCCATGAAATCGATTTGTACTGCAAGCAAACCGAAGAAAAATTCTCTTCAGAAACTGCACTCTTGCAATCTGGCAACCAAGCATACATGTGTTTTGCATCAATATTTAAAGTTCACAGAGACAACCATGAAAACGAGTTTATGTTGCAGAAGATGGAAAATTTTACTGCACTGACCCTGACGTGAGAAAGATCTAACCAGGGAGATGCAAGTTTAAACTCACATTTCCCTGATTAAACAACATGTTTTTTTCATTTGGAATACAATAGCCTACAAAAATTAAATGTAAAAACATTGCCTGCATGTTATTTTACCTAGGGACCTGAATAGATTGATTTCTTTTGCAATAGTCTACACTTCTGCCTTCTGCCCTCTCAACTGCGTTTAGACGTGGACCTACTACCTACTACTACTACTCCATCATAGTAGGTCCATGATTTAGAGCTTTATAGGCCTTGATGATAATCATTTCAGCCATCAAAACTTTGTATGTCCCTCCACTTTCTCCCACATTCTTGTATTCATTTTTTTCCCATTCTTTATCATCATTCATTTTCAAAGCCATCTGTTAAATGGATAGGTGATCGCCTCTTGATTTTGTAAGAATTTTACATATTTGTTTTCTCTGCATTTAGGCCTGCTGTAAAATATAACAGTTAATATTTAAAATTCAAGACAGCTTACAATGACAAGAAAGAGACAAAAGAGAACAAGATTTCTAAAATGGAGAATGAAAGAAATGTATAGTAAACGGTAAAGATAAAAAATAAACAATACATGTTGGAAAGGAGGAAAGTAAGATATAAATAATATCTCAGAAGAGCAGAATGTGCAATATAACAATTGGGAAAAGACAAAACAGAAAAGCAGAATCCGAAAGAAGGAGGCAAATGGAAAAAGAAACAAAGGATTTTTTAAACAAGGGAAACACTCTCGGCGGTCTCGCCTGCATAACGCTATTCAATATGATAAACCAGAACGTCAATGACGTAGCGCTCATCCGCATCTTGCAACAATAAATATCGTAAATTTTATGTGGTCCACTTTTGAACTGGTCAAAAAATAAAATGTAATGCCCTGGAAGGGACATAATTTCATTTCATTTGCATAAAGTACCATAAATAACCAATTGAGCAAAATCTCACAATCTTGTGTAGAAGTTTAGTGTTCCAAATTTAGCTCTACCAGATAAGGCAAACCAAATCAAAATCGGTCAAGAAATAATAAATAATCGGTCAAGAAATGAGGGAAAAGAAGTAATATTTGTTATTTTTGGAATAAATTTGCATAAATTACCATAATTAATCAATGGAGAACAATTTCAAAAATCTGTGTAGAAGTTTAGTGAACCAAAGTTAGCTCTACGATATAAAGCAAACCAAATCAAAATCGGTCGAGAAATGAAGGAGAAGAAGCCTTTTTTGTGATTTCGAATAACTTTGCATTAATTAGCATAGATAATGAATTTCACGATTCTGTGTAGAAATTTAAATACCCCTCCAGTCAGACCACAGCACACGCGTTAATGAGGCTGAAAGCTGATTTTTACTCAGCGATATCTGGCGATCACATAACATTTACGTCTGCTGAATTTCCATGCGATTTTCAGTGAGATTTGTAGAGGTGTACACGTAGCTGCGTTTTTGGTCGTTAACTTCATTTACATGTAACATGGCAGCATGCAACGGAAAATCACTCTCGAGATTTTCAGCATCAGTTTGATATGTAATTTGCCATATTTCGCTATTTGTAAACAATAATTTTTCACAACTTTTATTGACATTATTTTTGTAACATTTCAACTGCTGTTTTGACCCAGGAATTTCACTTTTGGTTCCTGACTTTGGGAAAAAATAAATTTGTCCACTTTGAGATTCGTTTGAGAGATGAAAAGTCACTGATCAAAAATATGTCAAAACCTAATTGACGCAAAATCATGTTCTTTTTACAATCATAGTAATTAAGACCCTAAAACCCGGAAATTACCAATTTGTTCTTTTTATGATAGCACGAAATTATGTGATTTCCTACTCGTGCACGCTCGCCGTCTGAGCAATGGCAATGCATAACTAATTATTAAACTCCAGGGAGCTCTGCTGCGCCAAAAAAAATTAGAAAAATGATTTTAAAAAATTATAGTAGAAAAGAATCGTCTAAATCGCAGGTGAGGTATTTGATCTTGGGTCCTTAAATTGTTGTCAAGACAATGTGCGCGCACATGCATTACAGGCGCACGCCACAACGCATGGTTACCAAAATGCGGTATTCAGAATGTTAATAAACCAAAGCGAAACATATGTGACGAAGTTGACGTAGTTGACCAATCAGAACTCTCTATTATCACATCGGCAAAGTTGACTTCCTTTTTTAATTATTCATGAACATGAGCGTGATCTTTTTTGGTTCCTGACTTTGGGACAGCATAAAATATAATAATTTTGATTTCATTGTAAAGAAAAATATTTACGCTTTATGCTGATTATAACATCTTCTTGACGCAAGAATGATTTCTATGTGAAAATCAGCCCTGCTCTTTAGATAGATTTATCGTCGAAAAACCCCATTTTCAAGGCGAAATATCTGTTTCCAAAATATATCTAACATGATTGTCATATAAGTATATAGAGAGTGCAACTTCTTATCTTTAAAATAAGACCCATTTCATGAGAAATGAAAAATTATAAAGGAAAAAACTGCCGATCGGGAAGACCATCTGCACTACTCATTACGTATGCAAGACATAAATTCTTGCATACATGCTGAGTAAAATAGAGGGTTTTCGCACCGGCTGTGATTTGACTGCTCCTACATGTAGCCCTATCATATGAAACAGAATCAAAAATCGGTTGAAAAATTACGCAGAAGAAACATTTGAAAACCTTGATGTTGATGCCACAACAAAGTCTAAGTTTGTTGACCTTAAATGACCTTTGACTTTAACTTAGTGACCTGAAATTCTACTCACATGATCGGGGAGACTTGAAAACCCTATAGTCCAAGTTTCATTGACTAAGAACTTATACTTTCAAAATTATATCAAAAATTCAAAAACTTAACCTTTGGTTAATTTTTCGATGATGATGCTACAAGATAGTCCCAGTCTGTCGACCAGAAATGACCTTTGCCCTGACTTTGTGATCTGAAAGTCTACTTACATGATTGGGGATACTTGATTACCCTATGGTCAAAGTTTGATTGACTTATACCCTTTTCTAACTGCATCGATTTTTATCGGATGCATCCGGACGCATCCGATGAAAGTGGCAGTTAGAAAGCAACAGAGGAGAAAAAGGCGATTAAATAGCCGATGAAAAGAAGAGAAATAGGCGATTAAATTCTCCTGCTCAAGAGCAGGAGAAATTCTCATTCTATCGGTGTGACAC